>LPNX010947535.1:0-236268 GCA_001517045.1 Pseudotsuga menziesii
AAAAAAAAATTATCTTCCTGATTTTTGGCACTGTTAAAATAAAAAATCCGTGCGCCGTCGGAAAAAACCGTCGGATTTTGGATCGAAATCTAGTAGTGAACGTTTGGGGCATTCCTCCTTTGGTTACCTGAAGAAATTATTTCCTAGTTTATTTGCAAAATTTGATGTTTCTAGTTTCCGCTGTGACATTTGTGAACTTGCAAAAACTTCAACATTATCTGGAAGCACATGGAACTATTCATCAAACTACTTGTCCCAATACACCTTAGCAAAATGGGGTGGCTGAGAGAAAAAATCGCCACTTGTTGGAGGTTGTCTGTGCTTCATTGATAGAAGCCCATATGTCGTTATCCTATTGGGGAGAAGCACTTACCTCTGCAACATATTTGATCAACGGAGTACCCTCCAACACTATTAGTTTCCAAACACCATCTCAGGCTCTCATTGAAGTGGTTGTTGCTCTAGCCATCCCAAATTTATCTCCTCACATCTTTGGTTGTGTAGCTTTTGTACACCTCCATAAGCATCAGCGCAACAATTTGTCTCCTCGAGCGCTGCGATGTGTCTTTCTCGGATATGCTGCTTATCAAAAGGGGTACAAATGCTATCATCCTCCAACCCAACGAATGTTTATTACATTAGATGTAACTTTTCATGAAGACTCGATGTATTTTTCCTTTGAGCCTGAACTTCAGGGGGAGTACCAGAAGGAAATTCAGACTCTAGACTATGATGATCACATCTCTGAAGATGTGGTTGTTCACATCTCGGAAGTAGGGGAACTCTCTGATGCGCTGAATCAAGAAGTGGGCAAATTGGATGTGGGTGGTTTGACTTTGGATCCAAGTAGTGATGAACACCTAGAAACTAAAGTTGTGGCTCCACCTCTATCTGAGTCTCTCACACCACAGGCAGCTGATACACCAAACCAATCGCTTGTTGTGGATGCTCCTAAACCATCTAGAAAACAGCTACCACGGCGTCACACCAGAGGTATTCCTAAACCCACATATGAACCCAAGCTTTCTAGTAACGTTAAATACCCCATGATTTATTATGTGTCTAACCATCGTTTGTCAGAATCAAATCAGTCATTTGTAAATTAGTTATCTAGTGTATCTATTCCTAACAATGTGTAGGAAGCCTTAGCTGACCCAAGGTGGAAAGCCACTATGAATGAGGAGTTGAAATCCTTGCAGGAGAATAAAACCTGGGAACTTGTTCACCGTTCACCAGGAAAGAAACCAGTTGGATGTCAGTGGTTTTATGCTATGAAGTACAAAGCAGATGGTGCAATTGAACACTTTAAGGCGAGACTGGTGGCAAAAGGATACACCCAAACCTATGCGATTGATTATACAGAGACATTTGCACCTGTAGCTAAAATCAATACAGTACGAGTCTTGTTGTCTCTTGCTGCGAACTTGGGTTGGCCATTAAAACAGTTTGATGTGAAGAACGCCTTTCTACATGGCGATTTGTCCGAAGAAGTTTACATGGAACTCCCACTAGGATGCATGATACCAGAAACGCATAGTCCGAAGGTGTGCATATTAAAGAAGTCAATGTATGGCTTGAAACAGTCTCCGAGAGCATGGTTCGGAAGGTTCACAAAATCTATGAAAGCCTTTGGTTATTGTCAGACCAACTCAGACCACACTTTATTCTTGAAGAAACAACAGGGTAAGATAACTGCACTTATTGTATATGTGGATGATATGGTGGTTACAGGAAATGATCCCGAAGAAAGGAAGGCTCTATAGGATTACTTGTCCAGAGAATTTGAAATGAAAGACCTCTGCCCCTTGAAATATTTCCTTGGAATCGAACTGTCCGATCTGATAAAGGGATTTTTATATCTCAAAGGAAATATGGCTTAGACTTGTTACATGAAACTGCTATGTCAGCATGTCAACCCGTTGATACACCAATGGAAGAAGGATTGAAGCTATGTGTTGAGTCTAATCAGGTACCAGTTGATAAGGGGAGATAACAGAGACTCGTAGGAAGATTTATGTACTTAGCACACACAAGGTTGGACCTTGCCTATGCCTTGAGTATTGTTAGCCAATTTATGCATAATCCTAGCGAGCAACACATGAATGCAGTTATGCGCATTCTGAGGTATCTGAAATCTACTCCTGGAAAAGGAATTTTATTCACTAAAAATGAAGATTGTCAAAGCGTGGATGCATATACTGATGTTGACTGGGTTGGAGCAGTCGATGACAGGCGTTCTACTTCAGGTTATTTCACCTTTGTAGGAGGTAACCTTGTTACGTGGAGAAGCAAAAACAAAATGTTGTTGCCCGATCAAGTGCAGAGGTTGAAATTAGAGGTATGGCACTTGGAGTATGTGAAGCATTGTGGCTAAGACTTCTCCTCAAAGATTTGGGCTATCCACCTAGGCAGCCAATTCCACTGTATTGTGATAATAAAGTAGCATGTGATATTACTCATAATCTGGTTCAACATGATCGAACAAAACATGTGGAGGTAGATAGATTCTTCATTAAGGAGAAGTTGGATCAGGAGATCATGGAATTGCCTAAGATTCGATCAGAGGATCAGTTGGCCAATATTCTCACCAAAGCAGTTTCAAGTCAAGTGTTCTCAAAGTTTTGGGGCAAGTTGAGCATGTGTGACATCTATGCACCAACTTGAGGGGGAGTGTTGCGATATGGACTGATTCTTTCCCATTGTTACTAATTCTTTCATATTCTCTCTATGATTCTTTCTTATCCTGTAGATGATTGTTTCCTATCCTTTTAGGATCTGCATCCTGACTGTAGGATCGGCAGCTCGATTGTAGGATTTGGAAAATGATCCTTTTTTTTTTTAAGTACTGGGGGGATTGGTAACCAGGCGGTTCTGGTACTCGCGTGACACGGGGTCCATCCTCGTCGGCTTCCACTATAACCCCAGGTGCGTCCAAGCATGGGGCACGGATTAGTCGGGGTGAGATTTGAACTTGAGAACCTCCTTTACAACATTCCTTCATTTACACGCCACTTGCCAGTCAGTCTACACCCATGCGGGCTGGAAAATGATCCATTGATATATATATACCTGTACAATTCACTGTAATAAAATAGAATTATTTTTCTCTTGAACTCTATTTTGAACTTAATACAGTTTACTTCTCGAATCTCTGCTTAAACGACAAAAAATATTAGAAAAGCGCGGACGTAATCGCATGATGCAAGTACCAAAACCAGAAGCAAGCGAGCGAATGAACGAACCGTGAGATCTGTCACGACTCTGGCTCCGCCTGCAACTCTATATATAGTAGACTTGGGGAACTCTACCTCCGTTGAGTATAGGAAAAGCGGATCTCACAATCATCCTCATAATGTCCAGCAATCATAAAGGAATAGCGTGTATCCATATGAAGCGATGTAAGAGACATCGCGTCATAAGTATAATGTAATTGACCTTAAAGTTTGATGAGGGCCCCCTATTTTAGATAGATTAAATAAAAGGAAACACACAGTTCTTAAGGAAAATGAACCTAATTTGCATCCTTCTAAACCTTAAACCTTGTGCTATGCATTGATGAATCTATGAATTATTGAAATATCCTAGTTCCCATGGGAACCGTGTATCAATTAGTTCGGATTTATGAAATTTTTGTAATGGTGTAGATTCATGTTCAATTTTGGTTAGGTTTTGACATAAAAGTAAGTTCAAACCTAGACTTTTAGGTGTGAAAAAAAATATCATAACCCTCAAAATGTGTACTAACATTATTGGAATATCATAATCCTCACATATTGACAAAAGCAAGATATGATTCTTGAATAGATACATAAATTGAATTGAAGAGCAATATCTCATCCTAGAATAAGTGCACAATGGGCAAATCAACCTAAAAAAACTACTCCTCCGCTGAAAAACAATATCTAACTAAACTAGAAACCAACCTAGAAGTGTTTTTACAATGTTTCTTGATGTTTGAATATAGATTATTATCATACTTAAAGTCATAAATATTGTAAATTTATATTTATAACAATATTTGTAGACAATGTTCTCTTAGTTTGTAAGAACATAGAGAAATGAACCAAACCTAACCAAATGAATAGATAAATGTTCTTGTATATTTATATTGAAAAGTTAGAGAAACAAAAATAAATGTTAAATTTCAACATGTTCACACTTCACATTGTATGGTAATTTATGTGATGTGCAAATGAAGTTGGTATCTATGCTACATGATAATAGATTTTTTCTCACACATTGAGTAATATATGTTTAACCACTCCTTTTGTATGTAGCTAGTGTTTTTTTTCCAGTTTTGAGTAAACTGTTTTGATATGATGGTCATTAGTTGTGACTTTTGAGGGTAACTTTTTTTTCAAGACATTTGGATCTTCAGTTTTCTTGGGATGTTTTAGTCTATCTGATGAAGGTGGAATCTTTTTGGAAAATTGAAATTATGTATGACACAACTTTTTATAATATAAAGTTGTCTTTTTAGCTTTAAAATAAATAAACATTAAAATTCAACACTTTTAATACATTACAATGCTTTATAAATATTACATGGTAAAATTACTTTAAAAATGGGAGTATATTTGATTTTGTATATTCATATTGAAAATGTACATCATCCTCAACAAGTTCTAAAGACTAAAAACTTTCTAAATAATAAGTGGTAGACTTACTCAAAAATTGTAAGTCTATTTGATTTGATTTTGAAGTTTACATATAAGTAGAGTATTTGATTTTAAGTTCCCTAATATTAAAGTGTTATTCTATTTTGTAATGAGCATTTATGACCATTCTTACCTACTTTTCACTTCAAAATGTAATTTGTATTTTAGAGGAGGATTGCACATGTTTTGAGCATTAAGTGAATTTACACTTGCATGAAAGCATCAATTTATCTGAATCACTCTTTGTTGAAGTTATTGCTACTTATCCTAGTTGGTAGAAATGAAACAATCTTGATATGAGTTTAAGATGTACTAAATTTTTTTTTGAAAAATGGATAAATTTCTCCCATCCTTGGGAAACTCCCTTTTGAACTAGTCCTCTTAACCCCAATTTACTTTCAATTAAAAACTAGTAGGTATATTGTTCTTATTTTCATTATTATTAGTTTTCAACCTTTTTTTATTAGCTATATTGTTTTTTTAAATAAAAAATTAAAATAATATGTTTAATATTTCCAAAACTTAAGTTATGTTTTAGTTAAATATTTTAATTTAATTTATAATTTAAATTCAAATATTTAAATAATTATAATTATATATATATATATATATATATATATATTAAAATTTTGTTTATTTAAAAAAAGTTATAAAAATATAGAAAATGGTTTGTATAGTTAATTATAAAAATTAATAATAACAACGATGTTTTAATAAATTTTTCTTTTAAATTAAAAATATTATATCTATTGAATTTTAAAATCTATTTATTTATTTTTTCAATTAAAAAATAATTAGAAATAGTGTGTATATTGTTATTATTTTGTTTATTATTATTATTTTTATAATTTTTTATTTACAATTATTTTTTAAAATAAATAATAAAAATATGTTTAATATTTTCAAAACTTAAATTAACTTTATATATTGTTTTAGTCAAATAACTTAATCTAAATTAAAATTAAAATTCAAACCTTTAAATACTTATAATCTAAAGAGGAGGAAGCCTGCAATAATTATTATTCGAAGCTTTCTAAATAAAAAATAATTATAAATACTTATAATCTAAAGAGGAGGAAGGCTTGGTAAAATATAATTATAATCTAAGTAAAATATAATTATAGTCTTTAAATTCAAATCTTTCAAACCATTTATCTAATAATTATAATTCAAACATTTCAAGTCTTTAAATTCAAGACTTTAAATAATTATAATCTCCTGAAACCAATGCTTTCTATCACAATTTAGTCATGTATCATCTGCAGAAATGCAGCACCCATCTTTAGGATGCCTCATATCAACACCAAAGTGTATGATTTGTGTAATACTTGGCCCAAGAATGTTAAAAAAACGACGCACCAGAGACCAGGCTCCACGTTTTTGAGCTCAGAAAATAGGCGCGAACAGGTAATCGAGATGTCGAGATAAAACTCCACACATTCGGAATAGGTGAATAGGTTTACAGACTACATAACACAGAAATCAATGGGAATGGAAGGGATTCTCGCAGGTCCACGCAGCCCCTGAGAGGAATAAACTCGTGAACGAACGCCCTAATATATTATCGAGCAATAAATTAGCTCAACGAAACCAAGAAATAATTTATTCTAACATTAAAAATGATCATGTGAAAAAATTCTACAAGAAGGAATGTCCAACGAATATGGTATCCAATTCTATCCACCCTGCCAATCTAAAAAGAATATGAGAGAGAAAAACAATAATCTCCTCTAATATAACTCAAACAGTAGCCACCAACTCGAAATAAAATCAATGAATCCCATGCATCTGTGGGGAATCCATGACTCTTCAATTCCTCCTTGAAGCACATTGAACGGGAGATGATAATGCATGGAGGTAGCTTAAACAATGAAGGCGGTACCTCCAAGCAAGCCGGCTCTCCAAAGATAGCCATCTTCTCCAAACTGGCGGTAATGACATCCCTGTTGTCGGCGCTCGGTGGCGAAGCGATGCCTGGGCCTTGAGCAGAGGTGGGGTGGCCACTTTAGAAGGAACGGATGCAGGAGAAGAAACGCTTTGCGGAATCGCACGAGGAGGAGATGCGGGTGATGGCATTGTTGGGGATTGAACCGCGACAGCTTGGGTTCTGCTTCAAGGGGGGAATCGGGATGGTAATGGTGCCAGTGCGGGAGAGACGGAGCTCATCAATCCCAAGACGAAAACGAAACAGAGAAGTGCAATGAATCGGGCCATATTGTCTGAAAGTAGGTGTTGTCTAAGAATAATAGTGCAATTTTGTTTTGGGGAAACTGTATGTTTGTCGAACTCTTCCCTTCCTCAAAAAATAAAAATAAATAGAGGCTACCCAAGACGATTATAAAGAAGAAACTAAGACTGAGAGAGTAAGGAGGAAGGGAGTTGTTGTGAAGGAATAGGGATGAGATAAACGGCATGAATGTTTCTTGTTGTGGGGGATTATTGATGCGCGTAGGATAAAGACCAACCAAATCGCCCCGCTTTTCCGGCGATTTTTGGTTAGAAATCGGTAACAATTGTTTATGAAAACGGTTATATTTGCAATTTCTTAATTTTTGCAGTGTGCATCTAGTTGATCTAGATTAAATAACCCAATTTAAAACGATTTGGATAACTAAAATCTTGATTTTAAACGTCTAGAGTATCAATTCAAGTATCAATTCAGAACGAATTGCTCTGACGGATTCGGGCGAGTCGAAGGCGTTTTGGTTAGAGCTTATACTGCTCCGTATTGATGCATCATGCATCTGCAGAGTTGTCAGAACAACCGACTAAATGAATTTACAAGTGTTAGAATTATATTGAGTGTAGAAACAAAAACGCCTTTAACCTAAAAATATGCGTGACACGTTTTTATTTCATTGATGAATGACGAAAAATGATACAGAGTTTTTCAAACCCGCCTCGGAGAAAAAAAGGTCTTCGAAGCAAACGGAGGAATTTAAAGCAGACAATAATTCTATTTTTTAAAGGTATATAAAGCTTTATATCCAAAAATGCCCATTTTTTTTAAAGGTATATAGACTTTTTGAAGGGAAATAACTCGATAATTAACAAACGATATTGCGATTGAGAGAAATGCATTGACCATAAGGATAATACCCTGCCACATTATAAATGATGATAAGAATGCCTATTTTCAACGAACATAACCTTGAAAAAAAAATTGACAAAAATATCCAAAAATAATGCACTTTTAGAATATTTTTATTTAACCTCTATTATGCTTTTTATAAAATACAATTTTGAAAAATTTATCCTCTACTATACTTTCCATAAATTACAGTGATGAGTTAACCGACTCTTCTGGTGCTCTTATGTTTCGACAATGATAAATGAACACTTCGATGTAGAATAGAACATTTGACTGACCAAACTATATATATATGAAGTGTTACTATTTTTTTGCAAAGACGATTAATATATAGCATGTTTTAGTCTATTTAATGTTGCTATAAAAATTGTTAAATCTCAAGTAATTTAAGATTCAAAAACTCTAACAGACTCTAACAATTCTGCAACAGTATTATATAAATTAGAGCAAAATAAATAATTACCTTAGAATGATTATTAGTAATATTGATGAACTGCACTCATTGCCCCTAGTGCCCCCGTACACTAAGTTTATTGGTTTGACTTTAACTTAGACATATTTATTGAAAATGCACTTGATTACTGGATCAGACTTGTACATGCATTTTTCGTCACTTTTTTTTCAAGAAGAAAAAAGCCTGCCTTGATATTCATATTATGAATCAAAGGACATCATAACAATCATCCAATAATCAGGATCTAGCTAAACAAGCCATACATATGACTACCACATCAGCCCACTAGTTACTCGCCAGGGGGAAAGGCGTAACAACAAGATATATGACCCATCCGAAAACTGTCTCATCATAAAGTGGGTCCCGTCTTTATAACCACATCTATCGAAAGCCAAAAGGGTACTGAAATCAAAAGAACTGTACAGCATCTTGAGAAATCAAATGATTCTCGAAAACTTCCTTATAGTAACCTTTACCCCGAGGGTAGGAGAGCGCTGATTTCGATAGTTGGTCAGCCAAACGATTGTGCTCTCGATAGATGTGGGAGAAAGACAGGCCCATAAAGCTGCCAATGAGCTTTTTTGTCTCCCGACCCCAGTGCGTGAGGTATGGTGGGGAGAGCACACTCTGTCCAATCGCCCAATTAATGATAACTGTGGAATCACCATAAACATGGACGAGTGGAACCCCCATCATTTGGGCAGCCAGGAGAAAAGCCCATAAGCTGAGCAATTCCGCCTTTGTGTTAGTGCCATGTCCAACCCCCAGCAAGAATTCCAGGTGATGTGTCTCATTAATAAAAATACAGAACCCCACACCAGCATTCATACATCTAGAGGCACCATCCATAAAACCACAAGGAAAAACCAAACAAGGAGCATTTCCCAAAGCTCTGATACGGCCTTTCTTTGACAAGTTCGACGAAGGGAGAGCTTTAAAAATGCTAATGGACTGCCTGATCACACTGTAGGTATTGGTATTCTTTTTAACCCCTTCAAATAAAGCCATGTTGCGAGCTTTCCAGAACAGCCACATCATATGGAATGGGAGCATAAGAAAGGTCGAGTTCTTGGACATCAAAGCAAACCAGATTCTGATCATATCCCCAACCGAGGCCGCAGGAGCAAAAACAGTGAGGTTGAAGGTATCACATACATGAGTAACAACAGTCTTCCAAACACAGCACTTATTGAATAAATGCTCAACAGTCTCTTCATCAGCACAGCAAAGAACACAATACCCAGGACCATGAAAGCCCCTTTTCTGGAGGTTCTCCCAAGTGAGAATCTTGTTCCGAATAGACAGCCAGATAAAGCATGATATTTTGCTGGGGAGGGCACTATTCCAAAGTAACGAAACAGCAAGACAGGGCTCAGAAACAGCCTTTGCTGTGATAGTACCCGCGTTCTTTTTATAGATCCATAAAAGTTCGTCTGAACTATCAGTGAGACGAATACCTGCTCCAATTAGACTGTCAATATAATTATTCCGAATAGACTGTGATATGCATTTTTCGTCACTTGTGCGTGCCTTGGCTCGATGGCCGCGCCATTGCAGCTTGTTGTTCCCACCCATACTCAGGAATAATAAAAACATTACTTAATTAGAACATAAATGGAACTTATACTAATTATGCACTTCTTTCTGAAAATAATCTGTAAAGAAGAGAACGTAGCAATAGCTGGATCCAGTCCCCGATTTGCAAATTCTTTGTACACCTAGCACAGTGCGCAAGGCTCAAAAACACGATGAAGAAGCGTATCGATAGAAGGAGTTCCGTCCAGATTGAATTTGGCCCTCAATTTGGTTCTATAAGAGCACGAATATATGCAAGGGATATAATATAATATTGTTGAGCATGTCAACGTGACCCGTGCCACAGGCTGCACCACAAATATACCATTACAGTTATTTCTATCAGGGAGGGAGAGAGCAGTCAGCAGACATAACCAACCAATGAGTTATTAATATTGTATCAGCTAGCTGGGTTAACGGAGACTCGCAAGTCCACAATCTGGCCGAATGTAATACAAGGACAGAACGTTGTAACCACGCATGTCAAACCACCAAATATTTACAATGAGATCAAATGGCCTAAATACAACGAGACCAAAAAGCCTATAAATCGATTTCAAAGCTAAGTAACCCACGCACACAAAAAACAAATAAAAACCTCTAGGGAATAGGAAGCAATACATTTGTTAGCATCTTCATGGCAGGAGAAGAGCTTTGTCGTCCACGCTCCCATTTGAGGCATGAAAATAGGCTTTTGGGGATTCTGTTGATGGTAATTACCCGGTTGAAGATTGACAAAGTGTGGCTGGGGATTCTCATGTTCAGGAGGAATTGGAGGAGGCTGATGCGACGACTGGGGAAGCTTTAGTTGATGCGAATACCCTGCCTGAGGATTGACCATGGGCGGTTCAGGATTTAGTTGAGGGCGAACTAGAGGAGGCTGCTACGGTCACTGAGGAACCTCCGGAGGAGGCCACTGGGGAAGCCCCGGTTGAGGATTGACAATGGGTACAGGTTTGGGATTCGGTTCATGATAAACTGGAGGAGGCGGATGAGGCCACTAGGGAAGCTGCGGTTGATGGGAATAACCCGAGGGGACTTTTGCCTTTTTTTTTTCATGAATTTTTAAAACTTTTCAAAAACATTGTTAGATTTTACAGAGTGTGGGGTGTAGGGTTTTCCTGTCACCTGATTTCATTTTTACTTTAAAATTGTCCAACAAACAACAACAAAATTTGAACTCAAAATAATCCAACCAACAAAAAAAATACAAATTTTATAAATTAAATTCACAGGATTCAACTTGAAAAGTCAAAAAATCCTCTCAAGTTAGACAGCTCCATAACCTGCTTGGACTAGGACAAATTCTATAAATTAAATTCACAGGATTCAACTTGAAAAGTCAAAAAATCCTCTTAAGTTAGACAGCTCCATAACCTGCTTGGACTAGGGGATCTTAGTATGGCGATGAGCAACAAGAAGAGTAGGAGGAGGATACACATGTTAAAATATATTGGTTGCAGATCGAAAACGTCTTTAACCTAAAAATATGCGTGTCACTTTTAGGGTTTTTGAAACCCGACCTCGGAGAAAAAGGTCTTCGGCCTCATTAAAAGGTTCGAAGTTTTCATTCCACAGATGTCGATTAGGTTTCCAAACGTAGTGATATAAATTGACTCACTTCTTAATGGTTTGCATGGTGCGAAAAAATTAATAATGAAGACTGATAACTAAAATACTTTTGAATTTTATTTTTAAAGTTAAGAAATTTTATTTCCTCACTATTCCGACGTAACATAAAATAGTCTAAATAATGACGAACAATCTGCTGTTTATATGTTTTCAAGATATAATAGAAAAAACTATTAAATGCTCTAATAAAACTGTTAAAAGAATATTTTATTTAAATCCATTGGTATTAAACTTCAATAAAAATTATCCAATTATACATTAATGAAATTTAAATTGCAAGACTAATTTTAATGGAATTTATTTCATAAAATAAACTAATAATAATTGAGATTGGTTTTTTAAAATTCTACAAAACAATTTAAATGTATATACATTTTAATAAAAATAAATAAAATAAAATAAAATAAAGAGATGTATATATACTTTGTAAAAAGAGAGTGGACATTACAACTAATTTTCATAAATCAAAATCAAATAACTAATCTACTCATTATAACATCATAAAAATATAAAGTTCAAGATCTAAATATTTTTATAAAACCACATAGTAATAGTAAAATGGGCTAAATAAAGATAAAAATTAAAATGAAGCAACATCTACATAACCCATTAACACATCTCATACATGGTGTAGGGTTACAATGATTTGAGATTAGCTCCCACCCACTACCTTGTGGCTTGCTAGCATGTAGAGAACTATATAGTCTATCAACATTTTGTTGTTCATGTTACTTCTTCATTAAGATATCCAAGGAAAATTTTCATGAATTTAATGGTGAAGGGGAGGTGACCAATAATGACACCCTTGCCTTTAACATAATGTTCATTATGCCCTCAGATAAAATGACTTTCTTTGTGGTGTGGATTGTTTCGATACCTATTTGAGTGAGTTGAACTAAAGGGGAGTGAACCTCCAGGGAAACATGCCTCTCAATGCAAGGAGTGGCCTTGTAGTTTTGCAATATTGTCATGGGTTGTGCCAACTCAATATCTACCTTCCCATCTTCCAACTTTATCTACAATTCAAGGTTGACATAAATTAAAGGTCCAACATGCTTAGCCTACATCTATCTACTTTTGTATTTTTTTTTGTAAGGCCACATCGCTCACTTCATAGCTAGAGTGATAGCATAATTGTTAAAAGTCTCTCCCAAACATAGTACAAAGACTATCTAGTATGTCTAAAATTTGTGCTATGAGTTATTAAAAATAGTGAAATCACTAGAAACTAAGCAAAATGTTATAATGCAAAGTTTTAACCATTGAGGGCATAGTATGTACTCTATTATATAATATATTTTTGGCAATGTTTATATTTTCAACAATTAGAATTTGTGAAAACTAAAAATTACCTTATGTCATAGCCTCTATTCAAAATTTTAATTAAATGTGTTAATAACACAATAAAAACTAAATTGTTGGAAGAAGAGGAATTTTATAACTTGCATAGGTGTCCATAGTTGTGAGTTGCATGATCTCTCTCTCTCTCTCTCTCTCTCTCTCTCTCTCTCTCTCTCTCTCTCTCTCTCTCTCTCTCATGATTAGAATATTAGATCTTTGTTGTAATCTAGGCGATTGCATCTATTAGTTATCGATAGTACATTAAGATAGACATGCATCCATAAAGAGACAAGAATACTATATATAATATCAATAATGTGTTATATAATCAATAAAAATATTTTTTACATCATGGCCTAATATCCCTTTCATACATATAAACCATCATAGATAATTGCACATGTATGTTTGCATATTCCAATCGACCTGCCAAGAAAATTGACCACCCGAGAGTCAGTCAACTAACGGACCCAGTATAGACTAATCTACTAGGCCCTTCCAACATATCGCCCGCCCTGAAACTCTTCTTTGTCCTAGAGAAGGGAGGTGTTATAAAAAAACTTTTCAAAAAGACATTACAAAATGTATTTTACAATTCCTACGATTTTTCAATTTGTATGCTCTCAGTTGGAGATGACTCTTGATTTACAAATGTACTCGACTAAAAAAAGTTATCAATAGCTCATGGAGGTAGTGTTCGTTGGGATGGTGGCTCTAGATGAGAAGCTTGAATGGTTCCAATTGATTTGTATTTATATGCAGCAATGATACCTTGTTCTACATCCCTTTCCACTCTACAATGGCTTGTTCAATACCAAAACTAGTACTTTTAAGGTCGGTATCATTTTTATTTTGTGTAAGTTAACTTATATACCTTCTTTACATGCGACATCACCTAGTAGTATGCTCATGGGTGTGGAAAATATGCATTTCTTTATATTTAAAGAGAATTGGAGTTGTTGACAATGTTCAAGCATTAAGGGGAGTTATTGGATGTTATGTTTTAAGACATTGTAAATTGTCTAGTTGTCGAAATGTACTTCCGTATTCTTGTACATATATGCTTGAAATTATTTTACTATGATTATAGAGAACACAACATATGTATTTTTCAACCCGAAGACAATAACTTTGTAAGAAAATTCTCCAAATTATGTAACAAAAGTTGTGTTTGGTTGATCTTCCTTGGCAATAGAAACTTGATTGTATCCTGAAAATCCATCTACAAAGGAATAATATTATACTTGTCATGTGGATTCATTTATACTTTCGTCCGCAAATGTGGTGGAGAATGGTTATATAAGTCTCACTTTATTTAACCATAAGAAATCAACACAAATTCATAATTTATTTGGGTCATGTTTCTTTGGTTGAACAATCATAGGACTAGCCCATTATGATTGATTGACTCGGTAGATAATGCTTGTTGCCATCATATTTACATTTTACTTCCTTACAATTTCCTTATATATATGGGCCCATTTATATGGATGTTTCTTCATTGGCCTTGTATTTGGTACGAGGTCAATTTTCATCTCACCTAATTCCTTCTGCCTATCCTTTTAAGTCCTTGTAATCCCCATCAAAAACGTCCTCGTAGTCCTTGAGTAAGTTAGTTATTTTAGGTGTTTTTTGTTCTTGCCAATAATCTCCTATGTTGACCATTTTTGGTTAATCATCATTAGATATGTCAACTTCATTATTTTTATGTTGATCATTCGGTTGATCATCATTAGAGATGTCAAATTAAGATTCATCTATTTTCCTTTCACCCTCCTTAAATTCAATATAAGCCCAGTGAAATTTATTCTTCTTATCATAGACTACATCAACTAAGCATTATCACTACTAATTAAACTGTCTTGACATGTTGTAGGACAATCATGTGGTATTTTTCCATCTAAATCTCTTAGTCGGAAGACTTTCACTTTTTGTGTCGATTATTTTTACTATTAATTATTCTAAACTTTATTTTTGCCAAGTCATTCTTCTGAGAAATCGAATTAGATAGTATGGTGACTAGCTCCTTTCAATTATTTCGTCACATGCGTGAATCAAAAGTTATTGACAAAATTTAGCTTTATATCATTTATTCTAGAGGTCCTCTAAGGCATTCGACAACATGTGGGGCAATGTTATTTCCTCTTTATATCCTATCCTATGCCATTCTTATTCACATCTATGGATCTGTCATTGCAATTGTCCATGTATGAAGGCATAGTTTGTGAGTATCCCACTATCTTGCAGCTTGCACTATAAATGTCTAGACAAGCCTTTGTAGATAGCATGTTGAGCAACTTTCTTTGTTATTTGGTTTATATGTGTTGTAAGTGACCATCTCTATTTATATCTTAGAAGGGGAAGCATTGTTGACACTAGTTCAGATGGTATTAAACTTGGGTGCTGACTTTCTCTCTTTCATGGATTCATGGTACTCTTATGATGTACAAGATTTTTTGGAAGCTACATTTTGGTATAGCTTCTATCGTCAAGCGATATTGAACTTTTGGTTCATAGTTCTCCATTTGCTTGTCATATGATTGGGTTTATGAGTTCTTGACAATAGACTGAGATGTCCATATGTGTAGTTCTCCTTCATTATTAGGATTGGTTGTGTTTTGATGACCCGGTATCACCTGATATAACTTCCTTATGTCATTTTATTCATTATGGATTCTGCCCATGATCTAACCCCCTTAGGATCAAGGGGTATTATAATCATTTTCCATTTACCCTTAATATTTATTCTATCTTTTTCTAGTGACATGGTCACCTTCGACTTCCTTCCCCATGGTCGACCTACTAGTTCTGTATATGGTGCCATTCCATCAACTAAGTCGATGACCTCGTAATCCACTACTATCAATATTCTCATAATAATTGTTTAATCTTATTTTAATACTCCAATGGGTCATACTAAGCCTTGGTCTTCTAGCTTGAGCTAATTCTGAGATCTCACCAAGTTATGTTGGCCCATCTTTAACCAAGTCGCTCGAGGTAGTATTTTACTTGTGACTTGAAGTCAACTACAACCTAAAGAACCTAATAATATTATATTTTTAAGTTGACTAGGGGTCTCACTCTTCTCATTTTTTCCCTTCATGATTCAACTAGGCTATGGTTTTGGAAATTCAACCTTTCTCTTGATAATATTTTAAGATATTTATTCGCTCAATTAATTGACTCACTACTTCTTCTTTAGTTATGACTGCAAGAAATTTGTTTAACACAACACTTTTGTTTGTTTGGTCTTGTATTACAGAGTGTTTGGGAACCCTGGTTGTCTGTGTTACAAAGTGGAACCCTGTTTTATTGTGTCACCCTATGGTTTGTTGCTATGTGTACCTTGGGTTGGGTCTGAACTGTATACAAGACTTAGGAGTGGAAGAGATGCAGAATTGGCTTGATAAACCTAGTGAAGAGAGGAACCTCACAAAAAGATAAGATTGGCTGGTGAATCTTATATGCACACCCTGAAGAGCACTGGAAGGGATGGTATGGCCTAAGGGACTGTGTAGCAGAGAAGCGGATACTTCCTTTTGTTAGGTGTGTAGGTATTATGGATGACGTGCTAGATAGATCTTGTGGAGGTGTCCCTAGCTCTGTGAATGAGCTCACTAGCTTATCAATTCTTCCTTTCCACTGCCTTAGCATCCTGATAATCCCAACTATAGGTTGGCTTGGCTGAGTCTTTATGTGCATTTGGCCATGTGTGAATCACTGTCTGTGTAGCCTAATAAAAGTAACGGTGTGTTGGCTTGGCTAAACAGCCCGATAAACCCAACTATAGGTTGGCTTGGTTGTGTTCGATGTGTTCTGGCTATGTGTGAGACTGTTGTTCCCTAGTTCCTTGTGGAAATCATGCCCATCTCGGGGGTAGAAGTTGTGTTGAGAGATTGATGAACACAACTAGCCTATGGTTGGGTGGCACGTTGCAGCGACATATCTAGTTGTGGGACAGCTTCATCTTCAAAGATAAGTATTCTTTATATAAATTATGCAATTATTTGTTGAAGAATTATTATGAATGTGTTGAATGCTTGCTAAAGATTCAAGTAGAGTTTACTACTGTTATAATTTCCTGCATTTTACATTTGCATATACTTTTTGGTTTCCAATGCATTTTGTTGAAGTTCATGGAGGCTAGAATCTTGGTTATAGAATCAGAATGCATCTGACTTAAGCGTTTATGCACCCCGGAATCTGCCTGCGAAAGGCAGAAGGCAGGAGGTAGAAAGAGAAGTTGAACAGGCAAAGTGTTGGTTCTCTACACCCCGGAATACGCCCACGGAATTTGGAAGAGGAAAAAGAACATGAATAACTAAGTAAAATGCGTGTTTCCTCATCTCAAACTCTGTCTGTGGAAGGCAAGAGGTGAAAATTGGAAAAGAAAAAAAGAAATAAGGCAAAATGTTGGTTTTCCGCATCCCAGACTCCACCAGCGGAAGGCAGAAGGCGGAAGGCGGGAATCAAAAAATAGAAAAAGAAATAAGGCAAAATATTGGTTTTCTGCACCGCGGAGTCTGCCCATGGAATGCGAAAGACAAAAGGCATAAATCGAAGAAAAAAAAAGATAAAGATAAAGCATTTCAGGTTTTCCGCTACTCGGACTCCGCCCACAGAATGCGAAGGGCGGAAGGTGGAAAGTGAGCAATTGATTATAATGTAATTTGGGTTTTCTGCTACCCGGAGTCCACCACGAAATGCGAAAGGTGGAAAGAGGAAAGTGAAATGTGAGTATAAGGTATTTAGTTGTTTTCCTCGATCCATAGTCCGTCGCGGAAGGCGAAAAGCGAAAAGCAGAAGGTGAACAATTGGCGATGATGTATCTTAGGTTTCTGCTACCCAAAGTCCGCAGCGAAAAGTGGAATGCGAAAGGTGGAAGCATAATAAATGACTCCGTCATAATTTGAGATTCTGTTACCCGAATCCCGCTGCGGAAAGTGGAAAGGCCAGCAAAATAGTGGCGATTTGGAGAGTTCCGCCTGCCACAAGACGCATTGAGGAATGTTGAAGGTGGAAGGCAGAAGGCAGAAGGCAAAAAAGTCAGGTTCAGTGTGGAAATGAATTTTATGGTTACATAATGGATCAGGGAGTTGCAGAACAAGTGTTACAGTGGTTTTTAAGCTGCAAAATGAATGATTAAGGCTAAGCATGACCCATGACTGTGTTTAAAGAAGAAGAAATAAATTAATTTTTACTATGCATATCAGTCAGGTGTATGGGTACGTGTCATCAGTGGTATCAGAGTAGCAGTAGTAGTCCAATTCCTCCCCAGCGGTGGGAGGGGGCTTGACAGTGTGGTATCAAAGCTATGGGTTTCAACGCTATCACCTTTTGGGAACATCTAGTTCCGCTGCATTATGGAAAACTTTGTTTTAACCGTAAAAGTTTGACCTTTTTCTAGAGATGGAACAGATACTCTAGAAATGTCTTCTAGTGGATCATCTGACTTTAGAGAATCCATTGGGGATTCAATCTCTTCATCTCATAGGAATAAGAGAAAGAGTCGTTACCAGAACAGTTCATATGGGGAATTTAAGAAGGAAAAGCCTCCTACATTTGATGGTGAGGTAAAGTCCAATCAAGAAGCTAAAGCTTGGCTTCTTGAGATGAGAAAGTATTTCCAAGCCCAAGACTACTCTAGAAATATGAAGGCAAGGGTATCCATTTTCAACTTAAATGAAAGAGCATCTATATGGTGGGAGCACCTCATGCAAGTGAAGAAGATCAATGAAAGAAAGATTGTGTGGAAACAGTTCAATAAATATTTCAAGCAGAAGTACCTCTCTGACAGGTACTGTGATGATAAGATTAAAGAATTCCATGAGCTAAAATTGGGACAGCTGACCATGGAAGAATATGCAAACAAATTCTTGGAACTGTTGAGGTATGTCAGGTATATACGAGATGATAAAGTGAAAATTCAGCGTTGTCTAAGTGGGTTACCTCAACCATATAAAGATAGGATTGAGTTTGATGAAGCTCAAACTCTAGAAGAGGCTATAAGGAACGCTAAGTATTTCTATGATCAGAACAATAGTAGACCTGATGTCCATAAGGCATGGAAGGACAAGAAGAAAGAGAAGTTTAACCAAAGGAAGAAAGGTTTCAAACCCTCTCACTTCCGAAGTCAGCAAAAGCAGCCATCACAAGCTATGATTAAGCTATCTAGAATGATGGGAGACAGACCAAAAGATCCAAAGGATCCAAGAGAACCACTCCAATGTTGGCGATGTGGAGGAAATTATATGCATAGGAACTGTCTACATGAGAATGGGAATGTAAGGCAAGTTCACAACATCCAAGGAGTTGAAACTGTAGGTCAAGTGGAAAGGACCATCCCTAGAATCTATACAGCGCTAGAGGACCGCAAGGAAGATCATCAAACAATTGTGGTTGAAGTCGAAGGTAAGATTGCTAAGCAATCTGTTTCTATTTTGATTGACCCTAAATCTACTCACAGTTATATCACTCCTAAAATTGTTGAGATTTGTGCTTTTAAGAAATTAAAGCATAGCAAATCATGGTTAGTTCAACTAGCCACTGGAACCAAGAGGAAAGTTAGTGAAGTGGTAGAGAAATGTCCATTAGTCATGGATGGGCTATCCACTTATGTAAACCTGAATATTCTGCCACTTGGTTCCTGTGATATTCTCATTGGAATGGGCTGGTTAGAAGCACACGGAGTTAAGCTTGGATGTTACAACAAGACATTTGAATGCATGGATGAAGAAGGAAACCCAAGGGTTGTAAGAGGTATTCCAAAGGTGATTTCTGTTAGGAAGATTTCAGCACTGCAACTGAAGAAGTTATGTAGGAAAGGTTGTAGATTGTATGCAACCCATGTTTTGGAGGCAATGGAAAATCAAACTCCTAGGTTGGAGGAATTTCATGTATTGTAAGAATTCATGGATGTTTTTCCTGACGAGATTCTAGGACTTCCTCCAAAAAGGGACATTGATTTTACAATTGGCCTTGTGCCTGGAGCAGCACCAATGTCCAAGACACCCTACAGGATGAGCACACTAGAATTGTTAGAGCTAAAAATGCAGTTACAGGAATTGTTGGAAAAGAAATATATTAGGCCAAGTGTGTCCCCGTTGGGAGCACCAGTTCTATTTGTGAAAAAGAAAGATGGGACACTCGGGTTATGTATTGAATACAGACAGTTGAACAAAGTCATTGTGAAGAATAAATACCCTTTACCTCGAATTGATGACCTTTTTATCAAATGAGAGGAGCAAAGGTATTTTCAAAGATTGACTTGAGGTCTGGTTACCATCAGGTAAGGATTAAAGAGGAAGATATTTATAAGACAAGATTTAGAACAAGGTATGGACACTATGAGTTTGTGGTGGTACCATTTGGTCTCACAAATGCACTAGCTACATTCATGTGTCTGATGAATAGTGTCTTTAGCAAGTATTTGGACAAGTTTGTTCTTGTCTTCCTAGATGACATTCTTATTTATTCTAAGAATGAAGAAGGGCATGAAGAACATCTGAGAATGACATTGAAATTGCTAAGGGAGCATAAGTTGTATGCAAAGTTGAGCAAATGCAACTTTTATAGAGATAAAATTCATTATTTGGATCATATTATCTCAGATGAAAGAATATATGTGGACCCTGAGAAGAGTGAGGCCATTATGAAATGGCCAACTCTAAGAAATGTGACATATGTGAGATCTTTTATGGGACTTGCAGGGTACTATAGGAGGTTCATTGAAGGATTCTCCAAGGTCGTACATTCAATCACTTTCTTGTAAAGGAAGGGGATAAAGTTTGTATGGACACCAAGATGTGAGGAGAGCTTCCAACAGTTGAAGAATCTTCTCACAAGTGCACCAATTTTGAAAATTGTAGACCCGAAAAAAGACTTTGTGGTGTGTATGGATGCATGCAATCAAGTACTTGGAGGAGTTCTTATGCAAGACAACCACGTGGTATGCTATGAGTCAAGAAAGTTGAAGGAACATGAGAAGAACTATGCTACTCGTGATTTAGAACTTGCATCCATAGTACATGCTCTTAGGATGTGGAGGCATTACTTAATGGGAAGAAAATTTGAACTAAGGACAGACCATTATGGTCTGAAATACTTGTTTGATTGGCTAACTTTAAATGCTAGGAAAGCTAGATGGTTGGAATTTTTGTGTGAATTTGATTTTGAAATCAAACACATAAAGGGAAAAGAAAACAAGGTGGCTGATGCACTCAGCAGGAAGGTACGTGAAATGCATGTGGCATCTCTTAGTATTTTCCAACCAGATTTGAGGTAGCATATTATTAGCCATATTGTTGAGGATGAAATGTACATACAGATAAGGGACAAGTTGTAGCATCAAAGCCTTGAAAGGAAGTACGAGGAATATAAATTGGAAGAAGATGAACTTCTTACTTATAGTAACAGAATTTAAATTCCAAATGTGGCAGACTTAAGGAGAATTGTTATGGATGAGATCCATCAAACTTCATATTCTGGTCACCTAGGATATCAGAAAACAATTGCTACTGCCAGAAAGCAGTATTTTTGGCCAGGAATGAAAAAGGACATTGCTGAGTATATTTCTAAGTGCATGAAATGTCAACAGGTGAAGGTTGAGAATCAACACCCAGCAGGTTTATTGCAACCTTTTCCAGTTCCAGAATGGAAATGGGAAGTCATTTCCATGGATTTTATTACAGGATTTCCAATGACTATGAGACAGCATGATTCCATCATGGTTGTGGTGGACAAGTTAACAAAGGCATCACATTTTATACCGGTAAGTCCACATATAAAGTTGATTCCATCGCAAATATCTTTATGAAATAGATTTTCAGATTGCATGGATTTCCTAAGGCAATAATTTCTGACAGAGATACCAAGTTTACTTCCAATTTTTGAAAGGTTATGTTTGCATATTTGGGTACAAAGTTGAACTTTAACACCGCCTACCATCCTCAAACCGATGGGAAAACAAAGAGAGTGAATCAGGTGCTTGAGGACATGTTTCACATGTATGTAATGGACAAACCAACCAAGTGGGAGGATTATTTACACTTGGTAGAATTTGCATATAATAATGGATAGCAAGCATCACTAGGAACGAGTCCATATGAAGCCTTGTATGGAAGAAGGTGTAGGACACCAATGACTTGGGATAATCTAGTGAACAGGATTGTGCTTGGTCCAAAATTGCTTAAGGAAATGGAACAAGAGGTTGCAAAGATCAGGCAGAACATGAAAGCAACCCAAGATAGATAGAAGAGCTATGCAGATAAGCATAGAGTGCACAGGGAGTTCAATATTGAGGATCGTGTTTATCTTAGAGTGAGGCTAAGGAATATTTCCTTGAAGCTTGGGAGTTGTGCCAAGTTGTCACCTAGATATTGTGGGCCATCTGAAGTGCTTAAAAGAATAGGGCCAGTTGCATATAGACTTGCATTGCCTACTAGCACTAGAGCTCATAATGTTTTTCATGTTTCTTTGCTTAAGAAATATGTACATGATCCTAACCATGTGATTTATTGGGATGTGATCCAGGTGGAACCCAAGGGAGAGTTCCAAACCAAGCCATTGTGCATCCTCGACAAGAAGGTCACAGTGCTCCAGAACCGAGCCATTGGACAAGTAAAATTGCAGTGGAAGCACTACAGTCCTGATGAGGCTACGTGGGAGTTGGAGGATGCCATGAGAGTGGAACATCCATTTTTGTTCAATTTTGCAGAGCACTGAGGACAGTGCCAATGAAGGGGGAGGGGAATGTAACACCCCGGTTTTGACCCCATGGTATTAAAATTGTACATGATATAAATATTGTTGTTAAATCATGGCGAGGAGCTCAAGGCCAAGGCCCTGCCATTGATTTGGTGTTTTGAGTATTGGCGAGCAGGATCAATGTTGATGGTTATAGCACTAGTCAGGCACAGTATATTTTGAAGATATCATGTAAATATGCGATTTAATAAAATGCCCAAAACTAGCTAGGCACTGCAACAAAAGAGATGGGGGCATCATTTCACAAGGAATGGGGAGGGGAGTTATTCAAACCCTTGAGCCGATAGGGTTAAGCCAGATGTCAATGGGGGGACCCTTAAGCTCTCAACTACCATTTTGTCCTATGCACTCAATCATTCAATTCTTCCAAAAGTTGGTTGAGGTAGTTAATCCCTTGGGCAGGGAGAGGCATGGCAGTCGATTTTGTGCCTGAGCAAACCTGCAGCCTGGGGGAACACGTATTCTTGCTTATGGGGCAATTAATCACCGAGGACTGTGTTCTCATTCCTTTTTCCTCAGTCACCAGAACGATTTAGGGATTAGTTATTCGTTCTTCCTCATTCACGCAAAGGGAAGAGGAGAATGGTTGTTGGATCAATTCATTCTATCCCTATCCTCACGCACAAAGTGTCATCCCACAGACGCAACGAGAGCTAGAAGAGGCATTAGTTTCGTGTTCTGCAATGTATCTCTTCATCTATCCTTGGCTGGAACTTTGTTTTTCTATATTACAGAGTGGTTGGGAACCCTAGTTGTCTGTGTTACAAAGTGGAACCCTGTTTTGTTGTGTCACCCTATGGTTTGTTGTTATGTGTACCCTGGTTTGGGTCTGAACTATATACAAGACTTAGGAGTGGAAGAGACACAGAATTGGCTTGATAAACCTAGTTAAGAGAGGAACCTCACAAAAATATAAGAGTAGCCGGTGAATCTTCTATGCACACCATGAAGAGCTCTAGAAGGGAAGGTATGGCTTGAGGGACTGTGTAGTGGAGAAGGGGATACTTCCTTGTGTTGGATGTGTAGGTAGATGCCAGGCCAGATAGATCTTGCGGAGGTGTCGCTAGCTCTGTGAATGAGCTCACTAGCTTAGTGATTCTTCCTTCCCACTGCCTTAGAAACCTGATAAGCCCAACTGTAGGTTGGCTTAGCTGAGTCTTGATGTGCATTTGGCCATGTGTGGCCTGAGTAGCTTGATAAACCCATCGGTCTGTTGTATTAGTTGAACAACCCGATAAACCCAACTGTAGGTTGCCTTGCTGTGTTTAATGTGTTCTGGTTATGTGTGAGCATGTTGTTCCTAGTTCCTTGTGGAAATCATGCCCAGCTCGAGGGTGGCAGTTGTGTTGAGATATTGATGAACACAACTGGCCTATGGTTGGGTGAAACATTGCAGCGACATAGCTAGTTGCGGGACAACTTCATCTTCAAAGATAAGTATTCTCTGTATAAATTCTGTAATGTATTTGTTTAAGAATTATTATGAATGTGTTGAATGTTTGCTAAAGATTCAAGTAGAGTTTATTGTTGTTATACTTTCCTGCATTTTACATCTGCATATGATTTTTGGTTTCCAGTACATTTTGATTAAGTTCATGGAGGTTACAAGCCTGGTTACATAGTTAGAATGCATCTTACTTAAGCATTTCCGCACCCCAAAATCCTCCTGCGGAAGGTAGGAGGCGAAAAGAGAAGTTGAACAGGGCAAAGTCTTGGTTTTTTGCACCCTGAAATCCTCCCGTGGAAGGCGGAAGGAGGAAAGCGGAAAGTGAGCAATTGATTATAAGGCAATTTGGGTTTTCCGCTACTCGGAGTCAGCCGCAGAATACGAAAAGCAAAAAGCGAAATGTCAGTATAAGGTATTTCGTGGTTTTCTGCGATTTGGAGGCCATCACGAAAGGAAGAAAGTGGAAGGTGAACAATTGGCAATGACGTATCTTAGGTTTCTGCTACCCGAAGTCTGCAACGGAAAGCAGAAGGCAGAAGGTGGAAGGATAGTAAATGACTACGTCGTAATTTGAGTTTCCGCTACCCGGAGCTCACCGAGGAAAGGCCAAAAACAACAGTGGTGATTTGCTGAAATTTCCTTGCCACAAGCCACATTGAAGAATGCGGAAGGTGGAAGGCAAAGACATCAGGTTCAGTGCGGAAATGACTTCTTTGGTTACATAATGGATCTGTGAGTTGCGAAACGAATGTTACAGTGGTTTTTAAGCTGCAGAATGAATGATTAAGGATGAACATGACCCATAACTGTGTTTAAAGAAGAAGAAATAAATTAATTTTTTTTATGCATATCAGTCAGGTGTATGGGCACATGTCATCAGTGGTATCAGATCGGCACTAGTAGTCATGTTCCTCCCCGACGGTGGGAGGGGACGTGACACTTAGGCAGTACAGACTCAAAGTGAGAATTGGGACACGTCTGTCACACATGAAGCATCAAAAAAGGCTCCATAGTGACTGGAAGCATAATAAATCGAGGGAGAAAGCTTTAAATAATGACTATAGCTCCTAAGGTCATACTAGAAACCCAACCAATGATGAATAAACTCATGGACTGTGCTTTGTTCAAAGGCGACATGACAACTGCCAATGTAAGACAATATCATTTCTTGTACGGATTTTTATGTTTTATGATTTATTTTTGTCTTTTTCATATTAAGAAGCTTGTAAAAGAGTAAAATTGCTTATAGTACAACAAGGAGGAAATGAGTTTTATGGGAAAGCAAACTAGTTCCAAACAATGGAAGATACCTATGATGTAACACCCCGGTGTTGACCCCGTGATATTTTGATTATACATGATGTATGTATGAATCATGGAAAGGAGCTCAAGGCCAAGGCCCTGTCATTGATGGATGTTTTGTATATAGGTGATCAAAGATGATGCCTATGGTTGTGGTGTTGGTTATGCACTGCATGTTTTGGTATATCATGTAAATGCACAATTTAATAAAATACTCTAGCTAGCAATGGAACTGCAATGTGAAAGAGATGGGGGCATGATTTCATAAGGGATAGGGTGGGGGAGTTGGTCAAACCTTCGAGTCTATAGGGTTAAGCCATATGTCATTGGGAGAACCCTTGAACCTCAGCTACCCATTTTTTCCCTACACTCGATCATTAATTCCTTCCACAAATCGAATGAGATGATTAATGACTGGGGCAGTGCAAGGCATGGCAGACTGTAGTTTGCGCGGGCCTCCAGCTTGGGAGTAGTTGCACTTTTGCTTCTACAGGAAGCAAGGACGTGATGTGTATCGTGTCCATTAGAGGAGATTGTATTTGGGTTTTTCTCACTCCTCCTCAGTCATTCGGGGGGGGATTCATTTGAACCACTCCATCGTTGTTCATGGACTCTACCATTCCGAGCTCTCCAGATTGCTCATGCGCGCTATGTGTTCACCAGTGTTGAAGAACTGTGTTTTTGTCTGTGATTGTCCATCCCTGACCCCGTTGTCATGTTGGTTCACTGTCTGGAACCGCAGAACGAGTTATCTGCAAGTGTTTTCCTTGTCAAGCTAGTGAGCAGGGGTTCATGGTTCAGATGGTTCGATTTCACTCCCCTGAGTCACAGAAGTTGTTTCCGCAGTGGTTCTTTTGTTACAGAGTGAGAAAGCATGTTTTGTTGGTCTACATTGTGGTTGTTGTGTTGTGCACCCTGGTTTTGGGTCTGATTGGTATGCAAGACTGATGAGTGGAAGAGAAGAGGAATGGACTTGTAACCTAGTGTAGGAAAGAACCTCAAGAAAATATAAGAGTGGTTGGTATATCGTTACTGCATGCCCTGGAGAGCACTAGAAGGGAGGCATAGCCTGAGGGACTGTTGAGCAGAGAAAGGGATGCTACCTTGTGTTGGGATGCAGGTAATGTGGATGCCAGGTCAAATAGATCTTGTGGAGGTGTCCTTAGCTCTTGAGTGAGCCACTAGTCTAGTCATTTTACCTTTCCACTGCCTGAGTAGCCTATAAACCCAAGGGAGATTGGTTTGTCTTTGGGGCCTATTAACCCAATTGGACCTTGGTTTGGTTAAGTCTTGTTTTGCATGGGCCTTGTGTGTAATCCTTGGCTAAACAGCATGTTAACCCAAATGTGAGAGATGGTTTGGTCTCGAGGCATGTGAACCCATTTGTTGGCTTGGTTGGTCCTTAATGCAAGTGTTGGATTGATAATCCTATAGCCTATTAACCCAACTAGGTGTTGGTTGGCTGGATAGTCTGATAAGTCCAACTAGGTCTTGTCTTAACTGTGTGTTAAAATATATGGTTGTGTGTGAATTTGTTGTTCCCTAGTTCCTTGTGGAATCATGCCCAGCTCGGGGGTGGCAGTGGTGTTGAGAGATTAAAGAACACACTGGCCTATGGTTGTGCGGAACGTTGCAGCTACATAGCTATTTGCAGAACAACTTCATCCTTCTAGATAAGTATTCATGTTATGTTGTTTATGCAATGTATTTGCCTATGAATTGTTATGTTCATGATTGAATGCTTAATGATGATGAAGTAGATGTTATATGTGTGTATTTACTTAGATGTTTTTATGCGATTTTACCTGATTTCATGGAGGCTGGAATCCTGTGATAGAGGCCAGAATGCTTTTGACTTAGTGTTTCTGCTCTTTGAAATCCGCCTAGGAAAGGCGGAAGACGAAAGTCCGGAAGGAGCAGTTGAACTGGGAGAAAAGTTGTGTTTCCACATCTCGGGATCCACAATGGAAGGAGAAATGTGCGAGGTGGGGAAGAAGTTCCATTGGCGCAGAATGTGGGATTTCCAACTTCCGGGATCCGCCTGCGGAAGGTAGAAATTCAGATAAAAGATAAGGCAGAAAGTGGGATTTCCGACTTCCAATGTCTGAGGTCAGGAAATTGAAGCCGGAAGTGCAAAAAAAGGTTAAGGTAAAGGGTTGGTCTTTCGATTCTCGAGTTCTGCACCGGAGGGTGAAAAGGTGGAAACAAGGATAGACGTTCTGTCATTTGATAGCCTCCGAGTTTCGAGTTCCGAAGTACGGAAGGCGAAAGGCAGAACGATGGTTGAAAGACTTCATCGAAGGTTAATGTTTCAATTTCCGAAGCCCGAGGTCGGAGAACGGAAGTCGGGAGGCAGACAGTGAATAAGTTTGGTTATAGTTTCGATGGTGTTTCGATTTTCGACTTCCGAGGCCAGAACGCGGAAGGCAGAAGGTGGAAAGGCCATTGAAAGTTCCTCGACACATTTGAGTTTTCGATTTTCGAGTTCTGAAGTGCAGAAGGCAGAAAGCGGAAGTGCAGAGAGCGAAAGGCGGAATGGTTGTCAAATGTTTCTTCGCACATTTACGTTTCTGATTTCCAACATCCGAGGTCGGAAGTGGAGGTGTGGAAAGGGCAAGGTTAGTTCCGAGGCCATTTCGGACGCAGAATGGATGATTGAAGGGAGGAACGACTGGTATAAGTAGTTCTAAGCCGAAGATGAAGGTTCCGGTGTTTATCATAAGAATAAAGAGATTCTTTAAGCAAAAAAATTAAATTATCCACATTACGGGGTATGGGGACGTGACATTATGGTATTAGAGCTTATGGTTGCAATATTGGGCCTATATGGGCCATGTGAATAGTTTTCAGAGATATTGGTTGGAGCATTGCAACTATCTATGTTTTTAATTTTTGAAAATTATCATGTATCTAACAAACATGTCTGTTAACACATTTTTGCAGAGCCATAATGCAGATATTAGAAAGGTGGGTTTTTAGCTCAAGCCATGAGAACCTACAATGGGTATGATGTATGAGAGGCCCATGGGTTTGAGGAATATTTTATGGGAGAGAACGTTAGATTCAGAAACAATGAAACCGAGTCTAATGGAAGGAGATATCTAGATACCCCGCCAAATTTTGGCGCCACCATGAGAAGCCTAAGGGTGAAAATGCAGAGTTACAGGGCAGACAATGAAAAATTGGTCAAGGCTCAAGAAGATCAAAATTATCTCAATGCAGCCATGTTGCAGAGTTTGACAGACTTACAAATAAAGATGGACTCTAGCCGGGACAGTAAAGCCAGAAGGAAGTAAGAGCAGCACTAGAAGAAGGAAAAGGACACCTAGTGAGTCATCTGACTCAGAAGAATCCAATGGGAGTTCAAGCTCTTATTCGCAAGAGAGCAAGATAAAGAGACGCCACAGGAATAGCTCTCAAGATGAATTTAAGAAGGATAAACCTCCTACCTTTAATGGCAAAATAAAGACTGGTCAAGAAGCTGAAGCTTGGCTTCTTGGGATGAGGAGGTATTTCCAAGTCCAGGACTATTCAGGAAACATGAAGGCAAGAGTTGCCATCTTCAATCTAAATGGAAGAGCATACATTTGGTGGGAGCACCTCACACAAGTAAGGAGGATCAGTGAAAGAAGACTTAAGTGGAAACAGTTCAAGAATTACTTCAAGCAGGAATACCTCTCTAACAGGTATTATGATGACAAAATTAAGGAATTCCATGAGCTGAGATTGGGACATCTAACAATGGAATAATATGCCAATAAATTCTTAGAGCGGCTAAGATATGTCAGGTACATCAAAGATGAGAAAGTGAAGATCCAGCGTTTTTTTAGTGGATTACCTCAATTTACAAGGACAGAATTGAATTTTATGAGCATGGAACGCTGGAAGAGGCTATCAGAAGGGCCAAGTATTGTTATGACCAGAACAAAGGCAAGCCTAATCATCATAAGGCTTGGAAGGAAAAGAAGAATGATAAGTTTCAACAGAGAAAGAAAGGATTCAAACCTTCCAACTTCATGAACCAACAACAAGGGAAACCATCACAGACTGTGAATTAGTCAACCAGAGTGATGGGGGAAAAGCCAAGGGATCCTAAGGAGATCAGGGAACCCCTCCAATGTTGGAGGTGTGGAGGACCCCACACGCGCAGGAACTGTCCTCATGAGGAAGGGTATGCAAGGCCAGCTTACAACGTCTAGGAAGCCGAAACTGTTGGTCAAGTGGCAAGGACAGTCCCTAGTATTTATGCGGCATTAGAGGACCGTCAAGTAGATCACCAGTCAACTGTGGTTGAGGTTGCGAGTAAGATTACTGAGCAATCTGTTTCTATTTTGATTAACCCCAGTTCAACTCACGGTTATATCACTCCTAGGATTGTTGAAGCTTGTGATTTTAAGAAATTAAAGCATAGCAAATCATGGTTAATTCAACTAGCCACTAGAACCAAGAGGAATGTCAGTGAGATTGTAGAAAAATGTCCATTAGAGATGAATGGGTTAGTGACTTATGCAAATTTGAATGTTCTGCCACTTGGTTCCTATGACATTCTCATTGGAATGGATTGGTTAGAAATTCACAGGGGAAAACTTGACTGTTACAATAAGACTTTTGAATGCATGGATGAAGAAGGACACCCAAGAGTGGTAAGAAGCATTCCAAAAGTGGTTTCTGTTAGGCAAAATTCTGCCATGTAGCTAAAGAATTTCTATAGGAAAGGTTTCCAGTTATACATAGCCCATGTTTTTGAGGCAACAGAGAATGAAATTCCTAGGTTGGAGGATTTCCATGTCTTACAGGAATTCAGGGATGTTTTTCCTGATGATGTTCCAGGGATTCCTCCAAAGAGGGATATTGATTTTACCATTCACCTAGAGCCAGGAGCAACACCAGTGTCTAAGGCACCTTACAGGATGAGCACACCAGAGTTGTTAGAGCTGAAGATGCAGCTTCAGGAATTGTTGGAGAAAAAGTATATCAAGTCGAGTGTGTCTCCTTGGGGAGCACTAGTTATGTTTGTTAAGAAGAAAGATGGTACACTTAGGTTTTGTATTGATTACAAACAACTAAACAAAGTCACAATGAAGAACAAGTATCCTTTACCTTGAATTGATGATATTTTCGATCAAATGAGAGGGGAAAAGGTATTCTCCAAGATTGACTTGAGATTTGGTTATTGTTGGGCTTCGATCCACTAATGCAGATCAAACCTTGAATTTATGTCAATCCGGGCTGGTAGACTTAGAGGCATATCCAAGTATAAGGACTCAAAGCTAGACCTAACTGGAAATCTAGTTTATCTATGAAATAACCCTATTAACAAATTAAGTTACTGTGATTTGAAAACACAAAAATTCCCTTACAGGAACAACTTCATCTGATATTTCATTTACACAGCAATTTATATGTGAAAGCTTCTAAGATAATAAAAACAATTACAAATTAAACTTAACCCTGAAACATGAATCACAAAACTCTGCCCATTATCTCAACGTTGAATAAACAATCAATCATTAATTCTCTTTACAGGAAAGCATTTGTAATGTGTAACTGTTCTTAAAACTCCATCGTTGAATAAACAATGCACAGTAATGTGAAATAGTTTGAATCATTTCTATAGCATATATCTAATGAAATAACAAAGTTTATAAAACTGACTCAAAACAATTTAACTCATTCTACAATAATGAAATCGAATCCTACAGGAACTGAGACATACCACCGGCGACAATCCAAATCGTGGCAACAATTCAAATCGTTTACTGGCAATTGAAATGTGTGCAAACTCGACAATGGGGGCCCTCCAATGCCTCGTTCACACACGCAGCAAGACAATCACAGATCTTGAACTTCAATTACATTCACCATAAAATTGATCATACATAGTAAAACAACGCAGCCCAGAACAGTATGTGTTTTCTCTCAAAATCGTGATGGATTTCTCCTCTGTTTTATGAAGTACTTATACAAATTCTTGAAAACTAGAAATGCTATTAATCTGGAAACTAATTAATGAAACATAGTCCTCGAGATCCTCTATCAGATCTGTGAAAATCAACAAAATCGGAACTGCCCTGCTTTTGTGCTGAGTGGTAGCACAGGTGGTTAGCTTTTACCGTCATTGACTTGACACCTATGAGAGCCACATCATCTATCCGTTGGAAGTTCAACCATCCTTGGACACTGAGGATCCTTTCCCCATCTTTCAGTTCACGCCCAGCTAGCCTGCAAGTATTCAACCTTGGAGACATTACGGGAAGTTAGCACATCCTGTAATCCTGAATAAAAACCTTAGTTTAAATGCTTTAAAAATCTCAAAATTCAATTTGTTAAAAAGCAATGACATTTATACCTTTTAACCAAAATTTGTGGGTGAATTTAAGGCTTTATAAATCAGTATGAAGGTTTTATGGAGGAAAATGGAAGATATTTAGGTAACAAAAAGAGGTCAAAATGGTGCCCAACAGTTATCATCAGGTAATAATCAAGGATGAAGACATTCATAAGACAGCCTTTAAAACAAGGTGTGGACACTATGAGTTTGTAGTGGTGCCATTTGGTCTCACAAATGCACTAGCTACATTTATGTGCCTTATTAATAGTGTTTTCAGCAGGTATTTGGACAAGTTTATTTTTATCTTCCTTGATGAGATTCTTATCTATTCTAAGAATGAAGAAGAGCATGGAGAACACCTAAGGATTCTTTTGCAATTGTTAAGGGAGCATAAGTTGTATGCCAAGTTAAGTAAGTGTGACTTCTATAAAGATATAATTCATTACTTGGGCCACATCATATCATATGAAGTCATATCTGTGGACCCTGAAAAGATTGAGGCCATCATGAATTGGCCAACTCCAAGGAATGTGAAAGATGTAAGGTCTTTTATGGGACTTGCAGGATATTAGAGGAGATTCATTGAAGGATTCTCTAAGGTTGCGCATCCTATCACTTCTTTGCAAAGGAAGGGGATGAAATTTGTTTAGGCACCTAAATGTGAGGGAAGCTTCCAGCAATTGAAGAATCTTCTCACAAGTGCACCCCTTCTGAAAATTATAGACCCAGAAAAGGACTTTGTGGTGTGCACTGATGCATGTGGTCAAGGACTTGGAGGAGTTCTTATGCAAGACAGCCATGTGGTATGTTATGAGTCTAGAAAGTTAAAAGATCATGAGAAGAATTATGCCACTCGTGACTTAGAACTTGCAGCCATAGTACATGCTCTCAAGATGTGGAGGCATTACTTAATGGGCATAAAATTTGAGTAAAGGACAGACCATTGTGGTCTGAAGTATTTGTTTGATCAACCAATGCTAAATGCTAGACAAGCTAGATGGCTGGAGTTTTTATGGGAGTCTGATTTTGAAATCAAACATATAAAGGGGAAAGATAATAAAGTGGTTGATGCACTCAGCAGGAAAGTGCATGAAATGCATGTGGCATCTCTTAGTATTTTCCAATCAGATCTGAGACAACTGATTGTGAATCATACTGCTGAAGATGAGTTGTATGTGCAGGTCAAGGATAAATTGCAGCAGCAAAATCTTGAGAAGAGATATGAGGGATATAAATTGGAAGAAGATGGGAATCTTACCTACAAGAACAAAATTTATATTCCACATGTAGCAGATGTGAGGAGAGTTGTTATGGTTGAGATCCATCAAGCTCCATATTCTAGTCATCCAGGATATTAGAAGACAATCGCTACACCCAGAAAGCAATATTTCTGGCCAGGAATGAAAAAAGGATATTGTTGAATACATTTCAAGGTGCATGAAATGTCAGTAGGTGAAGGTTGAGCATCAACACCCAACAGGTTTGTTGCAGCCTTTGCCAGTTCCGGAATGGAAATGGGAAGTTATTTCCATGGACTTCATTATAGGTTTGCCAATAACTTGGAGACAACATGATTCTATCATGGTTGTGGTGAATAAGTTGACAAAGGCAACACATTTTATACATGTCAAGTCCACACATAAGACTGATGGCATTGCAAAAATATTCATGAAGGAGATTTTCAAGTTGCATGGATGGCTTAAGGCAATAGTTTCTAATAGGGATACCCAGTTCACTTCCAATTTTTGGAAGGGGTTGTTTGCATGTTTGGGTACAAAGCTCAATTTCAAAACTGCTTACCATCCTCAAACTGATGGTTAGACAGAGAGGGTGAATCAAGTGCTGGAATACATGCTTCGCATGTGATGGACAAGACAACCAAGTGGGAAGACTACTTATACTTAGTATAATTTGCATACAACAATGGACAGCAGGCATCCTTGGGGATGAGCCCATATGAAGCTTTGTATGGCAAAATGTGTAGGACACCTATGACTTAGGAGAATCATGTGAACAAGATTGTGCTTGGGCCAGAATTCCTCAAGGAGATGGAGCAAGAGGTTGCAAAGATCGGGAAGAATCTGGAGGCATCCCAGGACAGACAGAAGAGATATGCTAATAAGCATAGAGTGCAAAGAGAATTTTGTGTTGGGGATCATCTTTATCTGAGAGTGAGGGCAAAGAAGAGTTCATTGAATCTTGGAAGTTGTGCCAAGTTGTATCCTAGACATTGTGGGCATTTTGAAGTGCTTGAAAGAATAGGGTTAGTTTCATATAGACTTGTGTTGCTTACTAGCACTAGAGCTCATGATTTTCTTTCATGTTTCATTGCTTAAGAAATATGTACATGACCCTAACCATGTGATTAATTGGGATGTGATTCAGGTGGAACCCGAGGGACAGTTCCAAATCAAGCCAATGCACATTCTCGACAAGAAGGTCACCATGCTCCAGAACCAAGTGATAGGGCAAGTAAAGGTGCAATCGGAGCACTACGGTCTTGAAGAGGATACCTGGGAGTTGGAGAATGTCGCGCGATTGGCACATCCATTTTTGTTCAATTCTGCAGAGCACTAAGGATAATTCCAATGTTGCATTTTTGTTCAATTTTGTAAGCACTAAAGACGGTGCTAATTGAAGGGGAGGGGAATGTAATACCTTGGTTTTGACCCCATGATATTTTGATTATATATGATGTATGTATCAATCATGGCAAGGATCTCAAGGCCAAGGCCCTGCCATTGATGGATGTTTTGTATATAGGTGACTAAGGCTGATGCCTATGGTTGTGGTGATGGTTATGCACTGCATGCTTTGGTATATCATGTAAATGCACAATTTAATAAAATACCCCAGCTAGCTATGGAACTGCAACATGAAAGAGATGGGGGCATTATTTCACAAGGGATAGGGTGGGGGATTTGGTCAAACCTCTAAGTCTATAGGGTTAAGCTAGATGTCATTGGGAGAACCATTGAACCTCAACTACCCGTTTTGTCCCTGCACTCAATCATTAATTCCTTATAGAAATAGGATGAGGCAGTGCAAGGCATGGAAGATTGCAGTTTATGTAGGCCTGCAGTCTGCGCATGCCTGCAGCCTGGGGGAAGCCACACTTTTCCTTCTGTAGGAAGCAAGCACGTGATGCGTACCATGTCTGTCAGAGGAGATCGGGTTTGGGTTTTTCTCACTCCTCCTCAGTCATTTGGGGGGGATTCATTCAGACGATTCCATCGTTGTTCATGGACTCTACGATTTCGAGCTCTCTAGAATGCTCATGTGTGTTGTGTGTTCACCTGTGTTGTAGAACCATGTTTTTGTCTGTGATTGTCCATCCCTGACCCCGTTGTTGTGTTGGTTCACTATCTGGAACCGCAAAACGAGTTATCTGCAAGTGTTTTCCTTGTCGAGCTAGCGAGCAGGGGTTCATGGTTCAGACGGTTCGATTTCACTCCCCTGAGTTGCAAAAGTTGTTTCCACGGTGGTTCTTTTGTTACAGAGTGAGAGCGCCTATTTTGTTGGTCTATAGTGTGGCCATTGTGTTGTGCACCCTGTTTTTGCGTTTGATTGGTATGCAAGACTGAGGAGTGGAAGAGAAGAGGAATGGACTTGTAACCTAGTGCGGGAAAATATAAGAGTGGTTGGTAGATCCTTACTGCATGCCTGAAGAGCACTAGAAGGGAGGCATAGCCTAAGGGATTGTTGAGCAGAGAAAGCGATGCTACCTTGTGTTGAGATGTAGGTATTGTGGATATCAGGCCAGATAGATCTTGTGGAGGTGTCCTTAGCTCTTGAGTGAGCCACTAGTCTAGTCATTTTACCTTTCCACTGCTTGAGCGGCCTATAAACCCAAGGGAGACTGGTTTGGCCTTGGGGCTTGTTAACCCAATTGGATCTTGGTTTGGCTGAGTCTTGTTTTCCATGGGCCTTGTGTAATACTTGGCTTGACAGCTTGTTAACCCAATTGTGAGATATGGTTTGGTCTCAGGGCCTGTGAACCCATATGTTGTCTTGGCTGGTCCTTAATGCAAGTGTTGGCTTGATAATCCTGCAGCCTATTAACCCAACTAGGTGTTGGCTTGGCTGGATAGTCTGATAAGTCCAACTATGTGTTGGCTTGACTGTGTGTTAAAATATCTAGCTATGTGTGAGTCTGTTCTTCCATAGTTCCTTGTGGAATCATGCCCAACTCGGGGGTGGCAGTGGTGTTGAGAGATTAAAGAACATACTGCCCTATGGTTGGGTGAAACGTTGCAGCTACATAGCTAGTTGCAGGACAACTTCATCCTTCAATATAAGTATTCTTGTTATGTTGTTTATACAATATATTTGCCTATGAATTGTTCTGTTCATGATTGAATGCTTAATGATGATGAAGTAGATGTTACATGTGTGTATTTCCTGCATTTTATCTCTGTGTTTTGCCTTAGATGTTTTTATGCAGTTTTGCCTAAGTTCATGGAGGCTGGAAGCCTGTGATAGAGATCAAAATGCTTTTGACTTAGTGTTTCTGCCCTTTGAAATCCGCTTAGGAAAGGCTGAAGACATAATCTGGAAAGGAGCATTTGAACTGGGCAGAAAGGTGTGTTTTCGCATCCTCGGATCCGCAACGTAAGGCAGAATGCGGGAGGCAAGGAAGAAGTTACATTAGCACAGAATGTGGGAGGTGAGGAAGAAGTTCTATCAGCACAGAATGTGGGATTTCCAACTTCCGGGATCTGCCTGTGGAAGGTTGAAGACGGAAGGTAGAAATCTAGATAAAAGATAGGGCAAAAAGTGGGATTTTCGACTTCCAATGTCTAAGGTCAAGAAGCAGAAGCCGAAAGTGCAGAAAAAGGTTAAGGTAAAGGGTTAGTCTTCTAATTCCCGAGTTTTGCATTGGAGGGTAGAAAGAAGGAAATGAGGATAGACGTTCCATCATTTGATAGCTTTCAACTTCCGAGTTCCGAAGTACAAAAGGCGGAATGATGGTTGAAAGACTCCGTCGAAGGTTAATGTTCTGATTTTCGAAGCCCGAGGTCGAAGGGAGCAAGTCAGGAGGCAGAAAATGAATAAGTTCAGTTATCATTTTGGTGGTTTTTTTATTTTCGACTTCCGAGGCTGGAAGGCAGAAAGCGGAAGGCAGAAAGACTGTTGAAAGTTCCTCAACACATTTGAGTTTTCGATTTCTGAGTTTCGAAGTGTGGAGGGAGAAAGGTGGAAAGGCTGTTAAATGTTTCTTCGCACATTTTTGTTTCCGATTTCCGATTTCCGAGGCCGGAAGTGCGGAAGCGGAGGTGTGGAAAGGGAAAGGTTAGTTCAGAAATGGCCATTCCAGACGTAGAATGGATGATTGAAGGGCGGAACAACTTGTTAGATTTTTAACATTAACCTAGCATAACATTAGGATCTTTAACTAAGAGAACAACAAGCACAACAATCAAACACAAGAGATAATGAACATAGTGTTTTTTCTCAGGGAAACCATAAATGGAGAAAACCCCTCAACTCCCTCAAAGATAGAATCAGCACCAAAAGTGAAACCCAAAAACAGTAAGATGATCTCCCGACAGCAGTAACCTTCTTCCTTGCCCTGGTGTCTTTCTCTTCCTAAGTTATGCACTACAACTAAGTGTGAGTGAGTGTGTGATAAATAGAGAGGCTAGGCTAGCTCTCTATTTATACTAATTCCCAAATTGACAAAACCCAACTAGGGCCAACTTCACTAGGTGAGTCTAATAACCCTAGTGCCCCGAAACTGTGGGGACTTTAACCCTTAGACAATAAGAGGGTTTCCCACCTTGACTTGACATGACTTGTTTACATTATAGAAACTCCCGATAGGAACCTTGGGGCATGACATGACTCAAGTACATTACAAATACATATCGGAATAAACATCGGGTTACAATACATAAGAAATACAAGTGAATACATTCCGAAGTTGCAATTACCTCAACACTCCCTCTTAATGATCCGGTGGATTATTCATCTTCAAAAATTACACTGATCCAATATGGTACAATGGTTATTAATCTATGTTTTTAACTCCTATGCTAAACACTGCGTAGTTATAGCCCGTGCAGTTATAGCATAGCCCGCGCAGTTATAGCATGGGCCACGCAGCTTGCGCACCGTCAAGTGGAACATCGCCTAGTTCGTGAAAAGCCCGCACGGTCACATATGCTGCGACATTTGTGGATGCTGCGACGTTGTGGAGCTCAGTTATATGCTGCGACGTTTGAGGATGCTGCGACGTTGTGGAGCTTAGTTATATGCTACGACGTTGTGGATGTTGCGACATTTGTCGCAAGCCCCGTAGATAAAATGGTAACATCAAATGTTTATTGCATTGGGTGCGTGGTTAGCTGGCGGTTACGTTATATTGGGTGGCGGTTGCAATGTCACATTAAAAGGCAAAGTTTGGTGGAACATATTGCGGATATTCCATTTTTTAATATGGTTAGTCAACATTTTGGCAACTATAACATATATGTAACATATATCCATTTTTTGGCGGGTTGTAACATTTAACAGGAAAACAGAACCATCGCCACCTTTAGTAGAGGATAACATGATATGTGTAACGTTTGGCAGGTCAAGAGTATAGCATATGAACAACCTTTTGCAACATTTCAGGGATATGGAACGTTGTGGTAACATAACGCTTGTGTGGCGATTTGGCAGGATTGCATGGTTCAGTTTTAGTTTATGGTTGTAACGAAAATGAAGAAGATAGCAGCTGTGATGATCAAACGAGTTGAACCGTTACTTATCCAAGGACTGAACGCTTTTATAAAGGCGATTCTGGCCACATTGGGGGGTAGATTGTTTTAGAGCACAGAGCATCGTGTTTCTGTGATGAGGAGAGTTTTGCAGTGAAGTAGAGGTTGTTTCTCTGGAAGTCGACATTCTCTGTTATACTTTAGCTTTCTTTTCCTTTTGAAGGCTAATTGTAATTTTCCAGAAGAGAGGTCTTGAAGACTTTGTATAGCATTCTGTTTACAGTTGTTGAAGTTGATTCCAGAACCATTTTGTACCATTTTAAAGAGATTAATTGGATCGGTACCCATTGGAGAGGGACCCAGAGACGTAGCCCAGTGAAGGGGGTGAACTCCGTTATCAACTTCTGTTTGTGACTCTCTGATTCTGTGTTTGTTTTTCCCACATCTGTGTATCAGTTTTGCTTTTCATTTCTGTTTAAGCATTTAATTTATGTCAATGCTGTTCCATGAATTAAACAAACTGATAAACGCAATCTTTACAAACTTTTAATGCACTCATGTTGAGGTCCGACGGATCATATTATGGTATCAGAGCAGGTTAACTACTTGTGCAAGTTTGTGAATGCTTACCAGGTCCAGGTTAAAGCTTGGTGAAGGAGAATTAATTGAAAGATATCCTAAGATTGGCTCAAGGAGAACATTCTCCAGAACCATGTCTTCTCCACGAGGGGAAGAAGAAGGACATACAGAATGGGAAAAACCTGTTATTTCTGAAACTGAGTTTTTGGAGGCTTTTATCAGCATGAAAGCCATGATGGAAATTCTACTCGATGAGTGAGCAGAAAGGAAGAAGAAAGAAGAAGGCTCTTCATCCAAAGATGCAAAAGTAAAGAAGGAAGAAAACGGTAAAGGAGTAGGAGGTGATGGTGATCCTCCTGAAACTAATCAAACTTTCTCTTCTTCTCATACTTCTCATTCAAATAATGCAAGTCCTAATATGCCTTATTTCAAATTGGATGTGAAATTTGAATTGCCAATTTATAATGGAGATTTAGATGCTGAAAAGTTAGACAATTGGATCAAGCAGCTTGAAGTATATTGCAAGGTGCAGGGCATTAATGATGACCCTTGCAGGATTCAATTGGCCACTTTGAGGATGAGTGGTATGGCTCTTACTTGGTGGGAGATCAAGATTCAGCAAGATCTTCGAAGGAATGGTAAAATTATTTCAGTTTGGAGTGAATTCATTGAAGTATTAAGGAAGCAATTTTATCCTTTGGGACATATTCAACAATTAACCATGAGTTGGCAAATGTTTAGACAAGCTAAAGGACAAAATATTCAAGACTATACTCATGAATTCAGAAAGAGGTCTATTGCATTGAATGTTTCATTAGATACACAGGAAACTCTTCTTAAGTACATTGGTGGCATGCATTCTTATTTGAGACATACTTTGTTGATGTTTAACCCCGGTAATTTGGATGATGTATGTGTTCAAGCTACACATTTAGAAACCAGGGTAAGCATGCTAATGATACTTTTGTGAAGAAATAATTTAAATTTGACAGCAAATCGAAAGGTAAAGATAAGGGGAAAAAGAAGATGTCTACTGCTAAGCAATAGGGTGAAAAGCCTACATGTTCGCATTATCAAAAGGGACATGATGTCTCTAAGTGTTGGAAACTTCATCCGGAGTTAAGGCCAAAGAAGTACAGAGGAAACAAAGATAAAGGCAAAGCAAAAGCTACTGCAGCAGTTATTCAAGACTTGGGATCCGACTCAGGTAATGAAACAAAGGTTACAGCCGTCGTAATCCAGGGTAAGGATAAAATTATCTCACTTCCCATTGATGCAAAATCAAGTTCCAGTGCAAGTGCAAATCTGCCATCTACTTCTAAGCAAAATGATAAAAATAGAAGTGCATTGTTTCATGTTCGTGTCATTGCAAATCACACAAAGATTGATACATTGTTTGATAGTGGTTCACAAGTAAATCTGATATCAGAAGAAGTGGTTAAGAAATTGCATTTAGTTACTATGCCTCATGAAAAACCCTATCCTCTTGGTTGGGTTACTAATGATACACAATTGCAAGTTACAAAGAAATGTGTTTTGAAATTTGCAATCACTGAAAAGTTTATGGATGAGGTAGAATTGGATGTGGTACCACTTGACATTTGTGGAATTGTAGTTGGGAGTCCATATTTGTATGACCGGAAAGCAGTCTTTTATAGAGAGCAGAATAAGTATCATCTTTTTAAAGATGGTGTGGAATATATTGTACAAGCACATAAGACCAAAACAAATCTAGCAATAGTTTCTGCAGGACAAATGAAGAGGCTGGTAAATGCTAGTAAGAATTTTGTGTTAATGATGGTTAAGGTGAAAATTGATGAGATATCTAAATCTTTTGAGGGATGTGATCCTAAACATAAATCGGAACTGATTGAAATTATTTCTGAGTATGATGATTTATTTTGATATCCGAAAGGGTTGCCACCAAAGAGAGAAATTCAGCATGAGATACATTTGCAGCAGGATGTGCCACTCCCGAACATAGCCATGTACCGGATGTCTGTAATGCAGAATGAGGAAATCAAGAAGCAGGTTCAGGAGCTGATTGAGAAGGGGGTCATCCGGCCAAGCACTTCTCCTTGTGGCTCTCCTATAGTCTTGGTTTTGAAAAAGGATGGGTCTTGGAGGATGTGCATCGACTATAGGGCCCTTAACAAAATCACCATTAAAAATAGGTATCCTCTTCCTCGCATTGATGATTTACTTGATCAGTTGAAACATGCAACTTACTTTACAAAATTATATCTGCGTAGTGGGTATCATCAAATCCGGGTTGCTGAAAATGATGCCTGGAAAACAGCGTTTAAAACAAAACAGGGTTTGTATGAATGGCTTGTGATGCCTTTTGGGCTCTGTAACGCACCTGCTACTTTCATGCGGGTCATGAATGATATCTTTCATCCATTCATTGATGATTTTGTAATGGTATATCTGGATGATATCCTAGTGTTTAGCAAAACCTGGGAGGAACACATTGTACATGTGAAAAAAGTTTTAGATGTACTGAGGAAGGAGAAGCTTTATGTAAAAATGTCTAAATGTGAGTTTGCTAAAACTTCTTTAGTATATCTGGGCCATATTATTGGTGGAGGCCACCTACGAGTGGACCCAGCCAAGGTTGTTGTCATTATAAATTGGCCACGGCCTAACACCGTTACTAAAATCAGAAGTTTTCTGGGCGCGATTCAGTATTGGAGGATATTCATTTCTAGATTTTCTTCCATTGCTGCTCCAATCCATACATTGACAAGCGTTAAAGAAATTTTCCAATGGGGAGGCAAGCATCAGAGAGCCTTCGACACTTTGAAGGAAAGGATTAGCACAACACTAGTTCTGACGTTGCCAGATTTGCAGCAGCCGTTTGAGATCGAAACAGATGCCAACGGGTTTGCCATGGGAGTCGTTTTGATGCAAGGGAGGAAGCCAATCTGTTACCATTCAGAAACATTCTCTACTGCGGTAAGTAACTATCCGACTTATGACAAAGAATGATATGCTTTAGTACAGAGTGTGAAGAAGTGGAAACATTATATAATGGGAAAAGAAATAGTCATACATACTGATCATCAGCCACTTCAATATCTGCAATCTCAAACTAAAGTACAGCAAAGTAGGAATTTAAGATGGATGGGATTCTTGCAACAGTTTCATCTTATAATTAAATACAAAAAGGGAATTCATAATAACGTAGCATACATGTTATCGAGGCCGCCTACAAACGCTCCAATCATCGTTCAGAATAGTTCATTAACACATGAAAGTTACATTGAACAGTATGCAGAAGATAAAGATTTTAAGAATGTATATGCATCACTAATACATGGTAAACAGGAAGAGAACTATTATGTGCATAATCAACTCCTGTATCATCTCGGTAAACTCTGTATTCCAGAGAAAGAGAGAATGCATATGATCCGAGAAGCACATAGTTCATTGATTGCAGGACATTTTGGTGTAAGTAAAACATTGTCTGTATTGCAGAATCATTGTTATTGGCCTCAAATGCAAGAAACTGTAGCTAAATATATACGAGGATGTGTTATGTGTGCAACAAGTAAACCTAGCAATAGGAAATTGGGTTTGTACACACCTCTTCCAGTTTCTTCTCGTCCCTGGGAAAGCATTTCTATGGACTTTGTAGGAGGACTACCTATGTCTAGAAAAGGTCATGATTACCTATATGTTGTTGTGGACAGATTCAGCAAAATGTGTATCTTAATGCCATGTAACAAACAGATCACTGCTGAACAAACAACTCATCTATTCTTTCAGAATGTTTGGGTACATTTTGGGCTACCCATGTCTATTGTATCTGATCGGGATTCCCAGTTCTTGGCAGAATTCTGGTCAACTTTATGGGAGATTATGGATACTAAACTTAAGAAAAGTACAGCTTTTCATCCACAGACCGATGGGCAAACAGAGGTAGTAAACAGAACAGTGGTTCAGCTGCTCAAAGGATATTGTAGTAAACATCCTAAACTTTGGGATGAGCAGTTGCAGTATATACAGCATGCTTACAATCATGCAGTTCATTCTTCCACGAAAAGATCTCCTTTTGAAACTTGTTTTGGTTATCTGCCAAAAACATCAATGGACTTCTCTTTTGGCAAAGATGCAATGGATGGACATCATGATGTAGATAAAGCTCTAAGATTCATTCAAAGAATCCAAGTGGTGCAGCAGGCAGTTCAGGAACAGTTGGAGAAGAGCCAGGCAAAGTACAAAGCCAGGCATGACAAGCATCGAGTTGATCATCAATTTCAGGTTGGTGACAGAGTTTGGTTACATATCACCAAAGAAAGAATGAAAGGTGAAGGTAAAAATCTTAAGCCTATCAGGTATGGTCCTTTTGAGATCTTGGAAAAGATCGGTACTAATGCTTTTCGCTTGAATTTACCTCCATACATGCAAATTTATTCAGTTGTCAATGTTGAGAATCTTAAATTGTATGAGCCTCCTATGACCATGGATGAGGAAACTAACATACAGATTCCTTCAGTTGATGATATGGCACCTGAATGCATGAAAGAGCTGTAGGATGATGTTATTCTTGACAGAAATGTAAGGAATTCACGAAGGGGGAATGTTGAGTACCTTCGAGTAGGGCTTAAAGGCATGCATCCTAGCAAAGCAAGATGGATGGAGATCGGAAAAGTGAGGGAGTTGTACCCTCACTTACTTGCAGAGTGACACAGGCTTTTGGTGGTCCAAAAGCTCTCCAATGGGGAGGAATGATCCAGTGGATTATTCATCTTCAAAAATTACACTGATCCAATATGGTACAATGGTTATTAATCTATGTTTTTAACTCCTATGCTAAACACCGCGTAGTTATAGCCCGTGCAGTTATAGCCACGCAGTTATAGCATAGCCCGCGCAGTTATAGCATGGGCCACGCAACTTGCGCACCGTCAAGTGGAACATCGCCTAGTTCGTGAAAAGCCCGCACGGTCACATATGCTGCGACATTTGTGGATGTTGCGACGTTGTGGAGCTCAGTTATATGCTGCGACGTTTGAGGATGCTGCGACGTTGTGGAGCTTAGTTATATGCTACGACGTTGTGGATGCTGCGACATTTGTTCGCAAGCCCCGTAGATAAAATGGTAACATCAAATGTTTATTGCATTGGGTGCGTGGTTAGCTGGCGGTTACGTTATATTGGGTGGCGGTTGCAATGTCACATTAAAAGGCAAAGTTTGGTGGAACATATTGCGGATATTCCATTTTTTAATATGGTTAGTCAACATTTTGGCAAGTATAACATATATGTAACATATATCCATTGTTTGGTGGGTTGTAACATTTAACAGGAAAACAGAACCATCGCCACCTTTAGTAGAGGATAACATGATATGTGTAACGTTTGGCAGGTCAAGAGTATAGCATATGAATAGCCTTTTGCAACGTTTCAGGGATATGGAACGGCGTGGTAACATAACGCTTGTTCCAGTGATTCGGCAGGATTGCATGGTTCAGTTTTAGTTTATGGTTGTAACGAAAATGAAGAAGATAGCAGCTGTGATGATAAAACGAGTTGAACCGTTACTTATCCGGGGACTGAACGCTTTTATAAAGGTGATTCTGGCCACATTGGGGGGCAGATTGTTTTAGAGCACAGAGCATTGTGTTTCTGTGATAAGGAGAGTTTTGCGGTGAAGTAGAGGCTATTTCTGTGGAATTCAACATTCTCTGTTATACTTTAGTTTTCTTTGCCTTTTGAAGGCTAATTGTAATTTTCCAGAAGAGTGGTCTTGAAGACTTTGTACAGCATTCTGTTTACAGTTGCTGAAGTTGATTCCAGAACCATTTTGTACCATTTTAAAGAGATTAATTGGATCAGTACCCATTGGAGAGGGACCCAGAGACATAGCCCGGTGAAGGGGGTGAACTCCGTTATCAACTTCTATTTGTGACTCTCTGATTCTGTATTTGTTTTTCCCACATCTGTTTATCAGTTTTGCTTTTCATTTCTGTTTAAGCATTTAATTTCTGTCAATGCTGTTCCATGAATTAAACAAACTGATAAACGCAATCTTTACAAACTTTTAATGCACTCAAGTTGAGGTCCGACGGATCACTTAACTAGGAAGGTATTCTCTTGACACAATTTATCAGCACAAGTCTTCTTCTCTGTATCATCTGGATCATCATCGAGTCCTTGTCATCTTCATATTCAAGTCATCTCTTTCTTCAAGTCATCTTCATCTTCAAGTCATCTTTATTTGGATCTGGATCATCACTTGACCTGGATCATCATCACTAGATCTGGATAATCCCTCGATCTGGATCATCTCTGGAGCATCATCACTGGATCTGGATCATCCCTCGATCTGGATCATCTCTGCTGGATCATCATCATTGGATCTTCATGGGTGCTATCTCATGATTCTTCTCGTCACAGGAATTTCTACAGAGCTAGCCTTTTTTCATGCTGGTTGTAGGCCTAGCCTCCACGTAGGTCTTCTTTCAGCACTTATATCTGACCCTAAGTCAAAATAGCCCACCCAGCACTTATATCTGATCATGTAGGAACCAATCCTATAATCATATAAGAGGGGCACGCCCAACACTCACATCTGACCATGTGGGAACACCTACCACAAGCCTGTCAGAAAGGCCCAGCACTCACATTTGTCAACCAATGTCGGAAAGGCTCAGCACTTACACTCAGCCATGCAAGGAACCAATCCTCCATGACGAAAGGCTCTGCACTTACATCTGCCAACCAATGTCAAAAAGGCTCAGCACTTATATTTGACCATGCAAGGAACCAATCCTTCATGCCAAAAGGGCTCTGCACTTACATCTGACAACCAATGTCAAAAAGGCTCAGCACTTATATTCGACCATGCAAGGAACCAATCCTTCTTGCTGAAAGGGCTCTACACTTACATCTGACAACCAATGTCAGAAGGGCTCTGCACTCACATCTGATCATGTAGGAACCGATCCTACAGTCACATCAGAATGGCCCTTAGTCCCAGATTAGAGGAAATTTGGGGTCTAAAATGGGCCTTATAAGAAAACGTGCCAAAATAAGTTTTTGTGAGTTGGAATTCAAGAACCAATAGAATTTCAATAAAATAAGTCAACCATAATGGTTGAATTGACATATTTGTCATTAAAAAAAACTACTTTTTTTGTTCGTATTTTCGACATATCTCATTGTGTTTTTACTCAAATTTCGATCGGGAGAGCTCGTTGGATGCGACATCATCATCACGTTTTTTTCAGGTATTTCTTATTTTTGGGGTAGCGGGGTCCGTCAAAAGTATGCAGTGTGGGTACTCAGTGGATGCAGAATCAAATTCCGCATCCAACGAGCTCTCCCGATCGAAATTTGAGTAAAAACACAATGAGATATGTCGAAAATACAAACACAAAAAGTAGTTTTTTTCTTTCTTCCTCCAAAATTAATCAATATTATTTTATTATTTTAACTATTATTTTATTATTTTCCTTAGGAGGCCCATTTTAGACCCCAAACATTCGGACTAAGCTTTCCTGGTAACTGACCAGGTGCCTCCATTCCAAGAATGGCATTCAACACTTATATCTGATCATGTAGGAACCAATCCTATAGTCACATCAGAATGGATCAGCACTCACATTTGACATGGAAGGAACCAATCCTCTCACCATGACAGAATGGATCAGCCCTTACATCTGACCATGGAAGGAACCAATCCTCTCACCATGTCAAAATGGCTCTAGGTCTCATCATTTCCCATTGGAAGAAACCTTAATCTGGATAACACCAAACTTCTCCCTAAAGTACTCGAACTTCACCCTAGCCAATGGATTTGTCAACACATCAGCTATATGTTCCTCCGTCGCAACATACTAGAGATTCACTACTCCCCTCTGCACCATATCCTTGATATAGTGATACTTGATCTCGATATGCTTCGACTTGTCATGGAACACTGGATTCTCTGACAACTTCACGCAACTCTGGCTGTCACAATGTATACAAGTAGCATCCATCTGGAGATCAAATAAATCAGACAGTAGCTTCCACAGCCATACTACCTCACAACTAGCTGAACAAGCTACGACATACTCTGCTTCAACTGTACTCAATTCCACACAGGATTGCTTCCTGCTAAACCAAGAGATCACACCTGATCCCATACTGAAGCAACACCCTGAAGTGCTCTTCCTATCGATGGCACTGCCTACCCAATCTGAATCAACATAACCCTCGAGTTTAATCTTCTGATTCGCCTCATACTTGAGCCCATAATCAATTGTACCCCTCAGGTACCTCAGAATATGCTTTGCAGCAATCAAGTGAACATGTCTCGGATCTGTCAAGAACTGGCTCAAGGTGTTCACAGCAAAGCAAATGTCTGGACTTGTGTTTGTCGGATACATCAAGGACCCAATCATCTGATGATACATCATAGCATCAACCGTCTCTGATGAAGCTTCACTTAATAGCTTCAGGTTCGATGCCATAGGTGTGGTCATGGCTTTGCAGTCCATCATCCCAAACCTCTTCACGATCTCTACTACATACTTCCCTTGTCCGAGGGAGATTCCATCCGCATTTTGCCACACCTCCATGCCTAGAAAATAATGCATCATACCCAAGTCCTTCATTTCGAACTCGGTAGCAAGCTTTCTCTTCGTATCAGTAATCAACCCATCCATACTTGTTATAAACAGATCATCTACATATCGTAGGAGCATCGCTGGGTTGCCATCTTCAACCTTGTAGTAAAGGTTGGAATCTGCTTTACTCTTGGTACAACCCAAACTGGATAGAAAGCTGTCAATTCTGCCATACCATGTCCTGGGTGCCTATTTCAAACCGTACATGGCTTTCTTCAATCTGCGCACATGAGACTCCCCGTCATGTGTCTCAAAACCAAGTGGTTGTTCTACATACACTTCCTCTTCCACTACACCATTCAAGAAAGCAGTCTTGACATCCATTTGGTGTATCTTCCATTTCATCACTGTAGCCAGAGAAAGTACTGATCTGATGGAAGTGTATCTGGCTACAGGTGCAAAGGTTTCTTCATAGTCTATTCCTTCTTTCTGGGAGAAACCTCTATCCATGAATCTTGCCTTATATTTCCCTACGCTACCATATGCAGGATGCTTGATCTTGTAGATCCATTTGTAAGTTACAACCGACTTCCCTTATCGTCTTGGGACAACATCCCAAACATCGTTCTTCATGATCGATTGATACTCTTCGATCATCGCATTCTTCCATTCTTTTTGTTCTATCGCTTCTTCATAATTGGAAGGTTCTTCATTGATAAAAGTCACATAGTAAAGCTACATATATGGAGCAGGATCTGGTTCTCTTTCTTTCTCTATGATTCTCTTCTACAGCCCCATATCTTTCCACACCTTGGATAATTTCTCATACCCAAGCAGGTTTCCTCTTGTGAGGATTCTTCTCCTAAGGTGGATCTACAGGTCTTTGTGGTTCTTCAAATTCTCGATCTTCTTCTTGAATTTCTTCGTTCATGGTTGTATCATGAATTCTGGGTGCTTCTGCTTCTTCAGGTTCTTTAGTAGGTCTATTTCTAGATTTGTTGTAAGCTGTGTCTGTTGGAGACATTTACCACCATACGCACTCTTTTTGGTCAAATTGGCCTAGTTAAACCACTATCCTAAGTATTATTGACATAAGTTGACATCAGTGGAGCATTAATTGACATCATTCAGTCACACCCATGCCTACCTTCAGTTAAGGAGGCTAACTTAGCCTTCTCCTACATTTGGGGAGGCTAACTGGAGCACTCCAAGGGTGATCTAAGTGATATTAATGCACCTAATTGGTAATTGATGGTTACAATCAGTTAACAGGGTAGTGAAGGTGCCTCCTTTCATTAAATTGATTATTTAATGATTAATTAATGAACTGGAGTCAACAGGGGCACCTCCACCAATTTCTGATGTTCAGTTCAACTTCAGTTAACCTCAGCGGGGTTCATTGGAGTCATTGAAGCACTAGCACTTGATGGTTGGCTTTCTATGACATGTGTTTGATCTCTTTCAGTTGAGACTCAATCATTTATTGCACTCCGACTTCAGTTAGGGCTTAGTTGAGTCAATTAGGGTTTTGATCAGTGGTTAACTGGAGTGTAGACTATGGCTTACATTCAGTTAAGCTAGACTCACTCATTCAATTTGAATGACCTCCTTAAGGATTCCAATTGCTCATTCATTCATGCTTGTAGCATGACATTGTATTGTATTATCATTCTTTCATCTGATTATACAGAGCGACTACTCATTCGGTAGACTGATTACACCATTTCATGAGTTATTTGTTGATTAATCTTTGATGAGACTGATGTTTAGTCCCTAGATCAATGTGCAAGATTAATATGGTATCAGAGCTCATGGCGAGACGAAGCTCTATCTCTCAAAAACAATCTTTTTCACAGATTTATGCATGAAATTTGAGCAATAGCTCGAAAATCCAGCACTACACCAAAAGCCACGGATTACCACTTAATACCCCAAGTAAAGAACTTGTTGATCAAGCTTGCTTAATTGACTATCCTGGGTGTGATGAAAGACTAAAATGTGCAGGCTGTCTGACTTTACATTGCCCTTTCTGTTTTGATTTTCAGGTTTTCTGCAAGTGAAACATTCGCTCCAGCAGATCCAAATGGCCTCCTCAATAGATATTTTGACTCCATACAATTTCCACTCATGGAAAGGTGATATGGAGATTCAGCTGCACTCCAAAGGACTCTTTAGAGTCACCATGGACACTGAAGATGAGCCCGGTTTAGCCATAGAAAAATCAAGATTCTTGAACAAGAAGGATGAAGCCTTCGGTTTCTTGTGCCTCTCTATTTCTCAAGATCTTCCTTTCCATCTTGCGGGATTGAAAACTCCAAAAGAAATATGGGACAAATTGGAAACTCTATATGGAAAGCATGATGACTTGAGGGTTTACCAGCTCGAAAATGAATTAATGTCTATCCAGCCCTCCAATTTCAAGACTCTGAATGACTTTTTCCCAAAGTTCAAGCATATTGTCTTACTCTTGAAGCAATGCAAAGTGGAGAAGGAGGATGATCAGCTCATCCTCGCCATACTCTCCAAGCTTGGGGCTGATATTTTAGTTTTTGTTTCTACATTTCGTGTGGGGAATCTCACAACCCCTGGATGGAAAATTCCTACACTCAATGCCTTCCTTGAGTCCCTAACAAATGAACATGACAAGCTTGTCCAGATGGGGATCATCAGATCTTCCCGTGATCAAGCCCTCCATGTCTCGGGGACCAAAGATATAAAGGGTAAAGGAAAGCAACAGAAGAACCCAAAAACTAAACTTGATGCTCCTAAACCTAGAGTTGAAAACCAGCAGCATGATGAGTCTTCCGGCTCAAGGAAGAACAAACGAAAAGGGCACCATGGTAAGGAAAAAATCAAGTGTTCTTATTGCGAGAAGGGCTTCCACACTGAACATGCCTGCATGAAGAAGAAGCTTGATGAAGCAACCTCTCTCCTTGATAGAAATCACATCAATCTTCCGGAGAGCTTTTGAAGGAGAGATCAACAAGATCGGGAACCACAGCATGAAAAAGGTCATGCCCTCATGGCAAGCACTTTGAAGTCCAAAGCACTCTTGATTGATTCTGGAGCTTCGAACCATATGATGGCTGAAAGGGACTCCTTTTCATCATTGGAGACCGGCAAATCCATCCCCATCCACATGGGAGATGACTCCACCATCATTTCAGAAGGACAAGGTACTGTTGATCTTGAAAATGGCTTTTTTTCAAATGTTTTGTATGTACCGTCTCTGGCATCACATCTCGTTAGTGTCTATTAGATGACACATACAGGAGTGCCTAAGAGAGTTTCTTTCAGCCCAAATGATGTTGATATAATAGAAATTGCATCTGGGAAACTCATTGCTAAAGGCCTTGCAAACCATCATGCAAAAGCCTATGAGTTCTCTCACTTTGTTGCGGATGCAAAGCCCACCGCTCTGCTAACTCATGGAAATGAGGTTAACAGGCTGTGGCATGAGAGGTTTGGCCATCTTAATTTCAAATATTTGCAGCAATTATAGAAAAAATCCATGGTTGAAGGCCTCCCGATCATCAAGGTAACCATGGGAATTTGCAAGGGCTTTGTGATTGGAAAACACCCTGAGCACAAGTTCGATCGAGGTAAGGCAAACCGAGCTACATGCATATTGGGGCTGATACATTCTGATATCAGCGGTTTGATGCCTGTCACATCCATGAATGGATCAAGGTATCTTCTTACTTTTATTGGTGATTTTTCAAGGTACAAATGGGTCTTCTTTCTCAAAAAGAAGTCTGAAGTATGTGAAAAAATTTCTGAATTGAAGGCCTTGATCGAAAATGCCTCTGGGCTTAAGATCAAGATCTTGAGATCTGATAATGGAGGGGACTATGTCAGTAATGAGTTGTTGCACATATTCTCCCAAAGAGGTATTCAGGTCCAACATTCAATTCCCTACACTGCCCAGCAGAACGAAGTCGCGGAAAGGAAGAATCAGTCTCTCAAGGAGATGACCACCTGTATGTTGCAATCCAAGAATCTTGCTGCAAATTTGTGGGCTAAGGCCATGCATCCTGTAGCATACATTCAAAACAGGGTTCCACACTCATCTGTGAAAGGGAAAACCCCTTTCGAATCATACTTCGGACACAAGCCGGATGTGTTGAACCTACGGGTGTTTGGGTCCACTGCATGGGCCCGGATTCCGCTTAATAAAAGAAGGGATTTGCAACCGCAAATAATAGAATGTTTGTTTATTGGGTATACTGATGAATCTAAAGGATGCAAGCTAATGGATATCAATACCAAACAGATCATCACCGAGAGAAGTGTCAAGTTCGATGAGCCTCTTCAGGAGGTGGAACTAGTGAAGGAGAAAACTGCTGAATTTCCTTCCTATTCTATTGAATATTTGGATGATGAAATTGGGGGTGATGACCCTGATTTGGATCCTTTGATTTCTGATATCAGTGTGTAGCAATCATCAGATGCTGAATCAGAACCTGAAGTGCAAAATCACCTTCCTACATGGGCCCGACAGACACTCTCCTCCGCAGGAGACAACATTGGAAATCCGGATGATCCAAGGAGAACCCAGTCTGATTTCCTAAGAGTAGGTATTGCGCTCTCTTGTCTTGATAATTTGCTGTAAAAAACTTGCTATTTGATGATTAGTTCAGATCCAAAATCCTACTATCATGCTCAGAAGGATCCAAGACGGCAAGTTGCCATGGATGAAGAGATGAATTCTCTTCAGAAAAACACTACTTGGGAGCTAGTTTCTCTTCCTCCGGGAAGGAAATTGGTTCAATGCAAGTGGGAATTTCAGACCAAGGTTGCTGCTGATGGAAGCACCTACAAATATAAGGCAAGTCTCATGGCAAAAGGTTTCTCTCGGGTCCAAGGTGTGGACTACCATGAGACCTTTGCACCGGTTGCAAAAATGGACTCCATCCGCCTTGTTTTGGCAATTTCAGCATCCAAGCACTGGGAAGTGCATCACATGGATGTTAATTCAGCCTTTCTGCATGGATATCTTCATGAGTAGATATACATGAAGCATCCTAAGGGCTACATCACTGATCCATCTTTGGTTTTCAAGCTAAAGAAGTCACTATACGGGTTAAAACAGGCCCCAAGAGAGTGGTATTCTAAGATGGATGCCTTCCTTCTCTCGCAAAACTTTCAAAGGTGTAGATCAGATCCAAATGTGTATTTACGACAGTCTAATGGTCATATAATTATCATTGTTTTATATTTTGATGACTTACTGATCACAGGTAGCACAGTTGCCTCCATTTCAGCCATCAAAACTGCTCTGCACAATGCCTTTGAAATGAGTGATTTGGGGCTTCTAAAACAATTTTTGGGGCTCAAAATTGAGCAAAATTATGATGGGATTATGGTCACTCAGCACAAATACATTTCAGATCTGTTATTCAAGTTTAACATGGCTGATTGTAGGCCTGCACCATTCCCTTTCCTTTCAAGGATCAGCCTTGAAGAAGGAAAAAGCACACCTCCCATGGACTGCACTATCTATCGACAGCTAATTGGTAGCTTGTTGTACTTGACACATTCTCGGCCTGATATTTGTTATGCCGTGAATGTTGTATCAAGATATATGAAGCAGCCTCATGATATTCATTGGAAGCCAGCCAAGAGGATCCTCTAGTATATTCAGGGAACCAGGACCTATGACATTCACTATGCTGCAAACTCCGAGCTAGAGCTGGTTGGATACACATATTCCAATTGGGTAGGTGATTCTATTGATCAAAACTCTACTTTCAGATATGTACTCATGTTTGGTGGTGGCCCCATTTGCTGTTCAAGCAAAAAGCAAGCTACCATAGCACTATCTTCAGCAGAGGCCGAGTATCGAGGAGCGGTGAATGCTTGCATCCAAGCAGTTTGGTTGCAAGGCATTCTTTTAAAGTTTGATCTTGGTAGTACTTTGTCCACTATCCTATTTTGTGACAATCAAAGTGCTATTAAGATTTCCACATATCCAGTTACGAGGCAGAGGACCAAGCATGTAGAGATCCACATGCACTACATCAGGGAGCTAGTGCATGACATGACCATCATTCTGCAATACTGCCCGACTGATGAGCAGATTGCACACATCTTCACCAAGAGATTTTCAGAAAAGAAGTTCACTTACCTCCGTTCACTATTGGGGGTGAGTTCATCAAGGTGATTCAAACTACTTTCAGTGTTCAGCTTGAGGGGGGGGTTTTCCCGCTGGGTTTCCCTCTTTTCCTCACTTAGTTTGTTTTGAGCATTGTTTCAGTTTCAGCATTGTACAGGGTGACCTATGGCCTTAGTTGCTGAGGCCCTAACATTTTTATGCATTTTGTTTTATAACTCCTCCTGAGTATAGCTTAAGGGGGGGTGTTGGAGACATTTACCACCATACACACTCTTTTTGGTCAAATTGGCCTAGTTAAACCACTATCCTAAGTATTACTGACATAAATTGACATCAGTGGAGCATTAATTGACATCATCCAGTCACACCCACGCCTACCTTCAGTCAAGGAGGCTAACTTAGCCTTCTCCTACATTCGGGGAGGCTAACTGGAGCACTCCGGGGGTGATATGAGTGATATTAATGCACCTAATTGGTAATTGATGGTTACAATTAGTTAACAGGGTAGTGAAGGCACCTCCTTTCATTAAATTGATTATTTAATGATCAATTAATGAACTGGAGTCAACATGGGTGCCTCCACCAACTTTTGATGTTCAGTTCAACTTCAGTTAACCTCATCGGGGTTCATTGGAGTCATTGAAGCACTAGCACTTGATGGTTGGCTTTCTATGACATGTGTCTGATCTCTTTCAGTTGAGACTCGGTCATTTATTGCACTTCAACTTCAGTTAGAGCTCAGTTGAGTCAATTAGGGTTTTGATCAGTGGTTAACTGGAGTGTTGACTATGGCTTACATTCAGTTAAGCTAGACTTGCTCATTCAATTCGAATGACCTCCTTGAGGATTTGAATTGCTCATTCATTCATGCTTGTAGCATGACATTGTATTGTATTATCATTCTTTCATCTGATTATACAGAGTGCCTACTCATTCTGTAGACCGATTACACCATTTCATGAGTTATTTGTTGATTAATCTTTGATGAGACTAATGTTTAGTCCCTAGATCAATGTGCAAGATTAATAGTGTCTTCGTCAAATGTCACATCCCTGCTAATGTCGATCTTTTTGAATCCTAGGAAGTATATTCTGTAAGCCTTTGAGCTTTCAGAGTGTCCCACAAATATACCCTTATTTCTTGAAGGATCTAATTTTGTTCTCTTCTCTTTTGGAATGTGTATGTACACTGGACAGCCGAATATTCTGAGATGGCTGACTTTTGGTTTCTTGCTGGAAAAGAATTCTTCAGGTGTCTTGTTCTCGAGTACTCTGTGTGGAGTACGGTTCTGTACATACACCGCTGTTCTGGCAGCTTCTACCCATAGATGCATGGGAAGATCCTGATCATGAAGCATTTCTCTTGCACCTTCCATGATAGTTCTATTCTTCCTTTCTGCAACCCGATTCTGTTATGGATTATATGGAGTGGATAACTCCCTCTTAATCCCTGATTCTTTGTATAAGTCTTTGAATTCATTTGATGTGAATTCTCCACCATTGTCTGATCGAAAGGTCTTGATCTTCTTTTCTGTGTGGTTCTCAATCAAGGCTTTGAATTCCTTGAATTTGCTGAAAACTTCATCTTTGGTCTTCATGAAGTAAATCCATGTCTTCCTAGAAAAGTCATCAATGAAAGAAACATAGTATACATACTCGCTTAGTGAACTTGATGACATTGGTCCACATACATCGGAGTGGATGATTTCCAAGATTCCTTTTGCCTTGCTCTCGCTACTTGGGAAATTTCTTCTTTGTATTCTTTCCTTTCGCACATCCTTTGCAGACCCCTTCATGTTTTGCTTGAATCTCTGGAAGACCTTCAACAGCTTTGCTTGCAAGTGCCAGTGCTCTGTAATGCACATGTGCAAGCCTTCTGTGCCAAAGTTCATTTGGCTCTACTATGTCATGGATCGATGCTTGTTCTGGATGACCCTTCAATTTGTATAATCCTCCTTCTTGTTCTCCAATAACTATTGCATCATCAATAGTCTTTCCTTCTGACAACATGAGGACTTGGCCATATACAAATGCAACCCTCATACCTTTTGCATCCAGTGCTGATATGCATAGAAGATTCTTCTTTAGTCCTGGTACAAACAAGACATCCTTCATCTTCATAGACTTTTCGGAGTCTAGCTTGTAGGAGGATTCACCACTATCTTTTATGGGATATTGGTAGTCATCCCCAAGTTTCACCTTATGGGGTGAATTATGTTTGGATAGTTTCTCAAAGGATTCCTTGAAACCTGTCATGTGTTTGGAAGCCCCACTATCAATAAACCAATCTTTGCTTCCATGAGTGACAGTTCCCGTGAGAGCGGAGATTAGAACATATTCATCTTCACTTGAAGAGTCTTCACTTTCTTGTTTTACTTTCTTTCTGGGAGGATCATCATCCTCAGTAGTGTGAGCAGGATGTCTTCTTTTGGAGTTCTTATTCTTCTTGGATCCATTCTTATTCATGGGACAATTTATAGCAAAGTGTCCTATTTCATCGCATGTATAACATCTGAGTTTGGATGGATCCCTTCTTACAGGATTGTTTTTCTGATGAGAATGCTTACCTTGGTGATGATGATTTTCCCTTCTTCCTTTCCTGGAGAGTACTGTGAGAGCTTGATATTCACCTCCTATCTTTTCTTCTCGAGCTGTTATTCAAGCTTCTTCTTGTGAACATTCTTCCCACAGTCTACTAAACTTGACTAACTTCTTCCTAGCACAAATTCCTTGGATGAAAAAATCCTGTGACCTAGGGAGGCCATTCAAGGTTGTCATCACAATTTCTGCATTCTCCACTTCTTCATCTACTGCTTCCAGCTATTCTGTGATCTGGGAGACCCTTGTGAAGTATGACTAGATGGTCTCCTCATTCTAGATCTTTACATTCTTCAACTGGTTCCTTAGAGTAATCTTTCGATTGATGTTCTTCCCTTCAAACAGTTTGGTTAGGGCATCAAACATTGCTTTAGGTGTCTTGAGGGAGGAAACCTGTGGTATGAGGTGATCCTTGATAGAATCAGCAATGATCCTCTTTTCCATAACCAACTTCTTCTTATGTAAGGCCTTGGCCTCATCTCCCTCTAGAATTGGAACCTCCTCACTGATATAGGAGTCCAATTCATTTTCTTCCAGGATCAGGGAGATCCTATACTTCCAGGCTCAAAAGTTATCAGTTCCCTCAAGCTTGGTATGGTGAGACATCTTAACTGAGAACCTCAAATGGAAATACAAAAGATTTAGATCTTACCAGGTCAATATGTTGGATCTGGAATTGGAGCTGAAATCCTGTAGTGCTGGTTCATGAGCAGATTAGGGTTTTGCTTTTCTGGAGTTCTATCCAACCAAATGCTTTGAATTTGATCCCTAACTTTGATTTTGGGGAGGAGATCAATCTAGGCTTGGGCTCACTAAAAAATTCCACTTCTATGAAAAGCCCTAATTTTCGGCAGCAGTGTCGGGTCCAAAACTGAAAAAACGTCAGAATTGGATTCTGCTTTGACAGAAAGATGCGCCCTATGGAGGAGAGTTATTCCACCCTTCTTTTATTGAAAATCAGTGGAGAGAGATCCACAAAGTAGGAATCCCTAGTTCCCCAGCTGCACGGTGTCTTCTTCTCAGGTTAGCTCCGATACCATGTTATATTTTTAACATTAAGCTAGCATAACATTCAGATCTTTAACTGAGAGAACAACAAGCACAATAATCAAACACAAGAGACAATGAACACAGTGCTTTTCCTTGGGGAAACCATAAATGGAGAAAACCCCGCAACTTCCTCAGAGATAGAATCAGCACCAAAAGTGAAATCCAAAAATAGTAAGATGATCTATTGACAGTAGTAACCTCCTTCTTCCTTGCCCCAATGTCTTTCTCTTGCTCAGCTATGTGCTACAACTGAGTGTGAGTGAGTGTGTGGTAAATAGAGAGGCTAGCTCTCTATTTATACTAATTCCCAACTTGACTAAACCCAACTAGGGTCGACTTCACTAGGTGAGTCTAATAACCCTAGTGCCCCGGAACTGCAGGGACTTTAACCCTTAGACAATAGGAGGGTTACCCACCTTGACTTGACATGAATTTTTTACATTATAGAAACTCCCGATAGGAACCTCGGGGCATGACATGACTCAAGTACATTACAAATACATCTCGGAATAAACATTGGGTTACAATACATAAGAAATACAAGTGAATACATTCCGAAGTTGCAATCACATCAACACGACTAGTATAAGTGGTTCTAATCCTGAGATGAAGGTTGGAGAATAGCTTAATTTCCATACCCGGTGTTTATCAGAAGAACAAAGAGGTTCTTTAAGCAAAAATTTTAAATTATCCGCATTATGGGGTATGGGGACATGACATATGGTCAATGCAAGGAAGCATATGAAGGATAAGGACACCCCCGGGTATGGGATAATAAACTTACAAAAGATAAATGTGAGGCTCTACTTGGCTAGGATTGAGACAAGCTCATACTATATGGCTTATAAAATTGAAGCAGGGAGACAACGTTAAGAACAATACAGCAAGTAGACACATGCAATGCAATTACAACTTGATAAAAATGGGAGTTCCTATAGGATATGTCTAGCATAGAACATAGAGAAGAGTATGATTTTTTGTTTAAAGGCACAGTGGGACTACAAGGGACTCCTAGATTTAAGGGGGGATGCTCAGCATAGGCACCGAATGACAAACCGGGATCTAACTAGGGAACCCATGATCGAGGAAGCTCTACCACTTACATATTGACACTTATAGTAGCATCGAAATGTTTTTGTGACATTAAAAGCTAGTTTGTACCTATGGTTATGTGACATAGTCATGGGATAATGCACAATGCATGCGTAAAATGGTCCTATCCTATATGCCAGTTCAATTTTATATCTATCATGGTCATGAAAGAGACAAAACTCAAGGAGATTGCACAAAAAAAATGGACCCTACACAACGACATTAGTCCAAAACAGCTTCAAATAGTCAGTAGAGAGTCCAACTATAGGATATAGGGAGGATTGGTCATAAGAAAAGAATTCGACGAAATTGGTGCAGTGGATGATGGGACATAACAAGAAATGTAAGTTGTAGACCCAACACCCACATATCCACCATCACCTCCAGGGGAATGGCTACTAGTGTGAAGACTGGACTAAGGAAGTGGAAATCTCCCGACAAATGGAGTAGAAGGAGGAATATGACCACTTCCAAATTGATGCGCAAGGTAAGGGGTTGACGTGCCCCCCATTCCAACACTAGGGTCAGTATTAGAACCTGGGATGGGTGATGGAATACTAGTATTGATGTTAGGCGTGTTGAACGTAAAAGGTCCTGAACTTAAGGGAATCTACTGAGTCTCAATGCTCGACCTTCCTAAGGAAATTTTTTGATTATAGGCTATAAAGTCTGACAAATTTATTCATGCAGTATGGGACGGACCAGCCCCACGAGGGTCGGTATAAACCAAAGTCCCAGGAATCCATATAGTAGATGTAGGAAGAACCTCAAAGGCTCCTCCCCCAATTCCATATGATGGGGATGGAGGGAACTCTAGGGATTCTGAAGTAGTGCTCATGGTAAAAACTGTATGGGAATATCAATGGAAAAGAGGCCACCTAGAATGTTTAACCCTCGTATGAAGAGGTGGGGAACGATCACAAGGTGATAATCTTGCTAAATGGCGAAACCAGTGAGGAGCTAAAACTCTATCCACGATGACTCTACAAATAAAAATACTCAATTAACCACTATCCCTAAAGCCAACTAGTGCACACAGAGCACTCCCCTAAGTAAAACTACGTCATGTGCAAACAACCCAAGAGTGAGGACAAGTGATCTCTCGAATGCAGAAGGTATGTCTCACCTAACAAAGGCCTGAGACTCCCATACACTATAAGTGGAGGTGTGTAACCAACTACTGTGGCCCTTAGATTCAACTTGTAAAGTGACTGTGTTGTCTGGCCCCTACCTGTCCAGGACACTTACAGAATAACCTCTGCAAGCACCCCCTGCGATGCCTAGGTAAGGCAATTATGTTCAACCCAATAAAATCAATGCTCATGCGAGCAATCACAGGCGGGATCTACCGTATGGGAAGGGTAACAAAGCCCGAAGCTCGAAAGCATTAAAGGTACCTGAAAATCCCCCAGATACGAATAAGATCCTGGAAATATCTCTGGTGCTCAACAAAAGGTAGTAGAGGGCTATCCCCACCACAAACATATGTGTTTCCTCGTGCTTAACTCCCATGTAAGAGGAGCCTCATGAGAACACTAATTATACCAAGGATTTCTCTTCTCTCCTCGACAGACAACTAATTGTCTTGTTTCATAGTCTTGGGGAAGTTTACTTACAACATCCTATTCCAAGACTCTAAAACCTAAGCTTGTTGGTACACCCTATAAAATAAAATTGTTTTAATCAATTTTAATTTAAGCGTTAATTTTAGAGGTTGTGATTACTGAAGGAATATGGGCGTGCAACCAATGATGTTATGACTCAGTAATAAAAGTAAATGTGCACACCTAAAAAAAATTCCAAGTGTAACTTTGTTTTCAAATGAAAAATGGGATGCCACTAAATGTAATGCACAAACATTTCTTTCGTTTTCAAATTCCAATCCAATCCTTCCTGTCTGAAAGTCTAAACACTACTCTCATCTAGAAAACCCAATGGAAGTACCTACTTGAATGCATTTTTGAGATGCAAGTAAGTATGCAACTATATAATTATTTTGTATTTTCAATATAAATGAATGAAAATGCAATAAAAGTCATTAAAATTCTCAGTCTATACAGTAAGCATCGACATTGACACTAGCTTTAGGGCCAGCTATGAGCAGTAGTTTTTTGCAATGGTAACAATTTTTGAAGGAGTTATTTTTCTCACTTGATGAATCATTTATATATAGAATCTATAATCCTTGTTTCAATAAAAGTTTTTTTTAACCTTGTTTTTATTTTTATTTTTAACACAAACGGGTAGTTTTATTTTTTATTTAAAAAAAGAAACTTGTCTATTTTGGCATAAACCAATTGACCAAGATACAAATTTCAAAAGGACATGAAGTTGCACAAAGGCTTACAGAGCAGAGGGGATCTCCCAAATAGAACCAATTACAACTGAAAGAACCAAAATTAAAAGAAATTGTAGAAAGAACTGGATTTCCCATCGATCCTAAGAAATCCTTAAGGAAGGAGACAAGCCTTATTAGCCAAGACATCTGCAAGCTCGTTTAAATCTTGAAGAATGTGGAAGGAAACAACCAAGTCAAATTATTTTTAAAGTATCCTAATTCTCTGCAGAATTATAGTCAAGGTGGAAATGTTGAAGCTGCCAGCTGAATTTAAAGTTTTTATCAGCAACTCAGAATCCCCAAAGATAAGAACGAACTTGAAACCTTTTTCCTTAACAAGCTGAGTCGCCGTGAGTAAGCTGTAAAATTCAGCCTGGTTGTTGGACATAGAACCAAGACCCCAACTAAAACTAAAATTAGTCAATATTTATGGGGATAAAACCATACCGCCAGCTCCGGAGACCTCGAGATTCCCTTTGGAAGCACCGTCAAAGAAAATAACTGCTGAAGTGGAGTTCAACCAAAATTCTTTTAGAGAAACTGCATTCCCACGAAATTTCCAAGGAGGGATTTTGACAAGCTTGGCGCAATTCAACTTTTTTCCAAAAGGATGAGAACCAGAGACCATCGACTGAGAGGCTAAACAGGTAAAAATTGATGTCCCAGAAGATTCCGCATACCACGATTTGGCATTTTTAGCCACGATTTGAATGTTTGGGATGAGGTCTTGGAAAACGGTATTGTCTCTGGCCAACCATAACGCCCACTAGGTATATTTCAAAATTGAATGCCAGTGGATATGCAAATTTGTAGAGGACAATTTCAAAGGATGTCTAGCATGCCAAGATGGATAAAAGGACAGAACAAAACATTGAGAAGGGAATGTGTAGTTAATCCCTTAAAGAACAAGAGCCCAGGCATTTCTAGAAAAATCAGAAACAACCAAGAGATGGTCAATAGATTAGCGGCTGACTTGCATAGACAGCATCGAAAAGGACCACTAAAACCGTGTTTTGAGAGATTATCACGTGTCAAAAACTTGTTTTTTAAGACCATCCAGGTGAAAAAAATGACCTTTAGCATGCAATGGGAAGCCCATACCGATTTCCATATCTCAAGAGGAAAATGAGAACTATGGGGAGTTTGAAGAGCATAGAATCCTTTAGCAACTAAGTAAAAGCCATCCTTTCCCTAGTCCCATTCATCTTTCTTGGATAAGTGGACAGAAGAAAGGCCTATAAGAGATGAAAACAACAAATTTTTTTGAGGATTTAGACAAGCAGGAAGATCCAAGATGAACCAACCAACCCAATTGCCAGAACTATCCCATATACATATATCTTCCAATCGGAGGAGGCCTTTATTAGTTGCCCAATTCATTATCTCTGATAATGGAATAACAAAGGATAGAGGAGAGTTCCCAAAGATTTTATCCTCCCATAGAAGAATCATGTTCCCATTGCCAGGAATTTGAAATAGCTGTTGATTAAAGAAATCAAAACTTTTCCTATAGGAGTTCCAGATAGCAGTGTCAATTGGAGTGTTAGCAGAGGAAGTGTTTCTCAATGTGCCACCCTTGAGATATTTCGTACGAAAAATATTACTATAATGATGATTCTTGTTCACAAATAACTGCCAAATGAGCTTGCCACTCAACACCAGATTTTCCAGACCAGGGTCCCCGATTTGTAATCCACCTTCTGAGATGGGTCTCTTAAGGTCTTCCCAATTAACCAGATGCATCTTGTTTTGACAAGCTTTACCACCCAACCAGAGAAAATTTCTTAGAATTTTAGAAGTCTGAGCCGAGATGCTCTTTGGGGCTAGCAGTAATGCCGATTGAAATATAGAAAAGGTGAAAGAACATCCTTAATCAAGATCAGCTTCCCAGCCGAGGTTAACCACTGACCACCCCAAGAAGCATTTTTTGCTTTTAACTTTGCGAATACTTCCAACCAGAGATAGGGAGGGGACAATCCAAGGCTTAAGGGGAGACCCAAATACTTGATCTTTTCCCACTTGTCGAAACCAGAGAAGCCCAAGAAGTCTACTATTCGGAGAATAGGCGAATGATCAACATTCCATCCATAAACATCGCTTTTGTTTTTGTTAATCAATGCTCCTGAGATTAAGCAGAATTTTTGAAGGATATCATTAAAATCTTGAGAAATCATCATGGAGGCCCCTCCAAGAAGGAGAGAGTCATCTATGAAAAGGGCATGGTTGATTGGGTCCACACCCCTTTCAATCTTGATGTCCGGGATGTAACCAGCATCCTTTTCAACTATGATTTTTCTACTAATAGTTTTAGCCATCAAGATGTATAAGAAAGGGAACATCAAACAACCTTGGCGGAGGCCTCTGGACGCTTTGAAAAAGTCAGCAGCTCTACCATTGACTAATGGAGCAATACAAGGGCCATCAATGCAAGCTTTAACCAAGTTCACAAACTTAGGGAAGAACCCAAATGAGAGTAAGACATCATAAAGGAAGGGGAGCTTAACTCTATCAAAAGCATTCTTCATGTCCAACTTAATTAACATACCTTTCTCCCTCCTTTGGAAGCTTGAATGAAGAGCTTCTTAAACTTGGATTAAATTATCCACTAAATGCCTGCCTTTTACAAATCCCCCATGGAGAGGAGAGATCAGCTTGTCGAGCAAGAGCTTAAATCTGTTGTCTAGTAGTTTGGAAAGGATCTTATAAGAGGCTTTGCACAACGAAATAGGGCAGAACTTGTCAAAGGAAGAAGGATTGGCTTCCTTGGGGACGAGGGCGAGAAAGGTGGAATTTGTGCACCCTCCCAAGGTAGAATTTGTGCACCCTCCCACTTTTGCCTTTCTTTGGAAGGCAGTCACCATTTGTATCAGATCAGATTTGATGATGGGCCAACAAACTTTATAAAAATGAAAGGAGAAGCCATCTGGCCCCAGAGCTTTATCTGACTCCATATCCCAGACGAAATCAACAATTTCCTTTTATGAGAAGGGTTTCAATAAAGAAAAACCGTCCTCGGCACTAACTAGAGGAGGGATATTATCCAAGAATTCAGAAGAAACATCCTTATCAGTGAGACCATCATCCTAAAAAAGCAGTTGAAAATGCTTACTAGCAGCTTGTTTTAACAAATCTTGCCCTGAAATTAATGACCCCCACTCTAGTGGAGATTTCTAAGATATGATTACGGGGCAATCTAACCCTGCATTGTCTATGAAAATAAGATGAATTCTTATCACCAGACTTCGGCCAGAGTCAATGAGACTTTAACCTGAGGTGTTATTATTCATGTCTGAATGATTGAGAGGTGTTAAACTAGGACAATTTCTCCAAATCTAAATGTGAAGAGGAAATATCTATGTCTTCCATACTTAGTTGAATGGCAGCAAGATCATATACTCTTTCTTTCCTAGTGGTCGTTGGAGAGGGCAGAGGATATTTGACCCATTGCTTCAGTGCAATTTTGGTCCTCTTCAGTTTCTGCTCCCAGACAAAACTGGGAGAGCCAAGAATATATTGAGTCCATGCCTGAGTTAATACATCCATGAACCTGATTCTCTCGATCCAGAGTGGGCTGAATCTGAACGGGATTGGCCCCAGATTCTCTTTGTTTTCAAACAATAATGAAATTGGATGATGATCAGATAATAGCTTGGTTAATATTTTCGATGAGACAATGGATTTCCCATCAATAAATTAACAGTGGACAAGGAATTGATCAAGCCTGGCAGAGACATTTGCGGCTCCCACTCTATGGTTGGACCACGTGAAGCACCCGAGCTTTGGTTTTATATCAATCAAATCCCAAGATTGAATCAAATCCTCCACCGTGTCATGCATAAAGTCCTTACTTCGCAAACCTCCTTTTTTTCATTAGGGGCAAGTGTGATATTAAGATCACCTGCTAAAATTATATTGATGGGAGAATTGGCCTCTAGGAATTCCAATATCGTTTTCCAACATACTTGTTTTTCATGGTAATTAACAGGCACATAAAGATTAAAGAGGGAAATAGAGGTCTTATTGGCGATATGAACAAGATCTGAAAATATCCAGTGTTGAGTGGTAAAAAAAAAATTTGAAAATTCTCTTCACACCATAGAGTGGCTAAACCCCCACAGATGCCTCTAGAACTTATAGCTTTGCCTGAATTCAATTTCCATTTACTTCTACTTAAGAGAAGGAGAGATTCCTCCTCAACCTTGGTCTCTTGAAGCAAGAGAATTTCAGTAGGGACCATTCTCAGTAGATCTTTTACTGCTTCAGCTTTGGAAGGGTTCCCCAATCCCCTGCAGTTCCAAGAGACGAGCTGCATTACTTACCCAAATTAGAGGGAGTTATTACTCCCTTTGGAGGCCTAGTTCACTTATTCCTTCCATAAGACATTTCGATGGTAGACTGGCTTCCTTGCATCTTAAGCCTGTCAGCCTGTTCTTCTCGGATCTCCTTCTTAGACTTTCTGCCAACCTTTTTGGAGAGCTGATCAAAGGATTCATCAGAATCGGAGCTATTAGTTGGTTTCTTTCAGGCAATGTCAGCATAAGAATGGGGAGAAAAATCCCTAGAAGGAGCAAGGGAGGGTTCTCCATCCCAAATAGGAGTCGACATAGAAGGACCAACTTGAGCCCGAGTAACTAAGACTGCTTCAGAATCCAAACAAGGCCATCGAATTGTTGGAGTTCACCTTCTTCAAGGCCATGAGAAGAGTTAAGGACAACAAATGTATTTGAAGGAACTTTGGAGGAATAAACAACCTAAGGACTAGGAGGTTTCTTCCCAACAACAGAGTCACTTGTCACAGATTTTCCTACTTTGCCTTTCTTTTTAGACCCCTGGTTGGAAGTTCCTGCTTTTTGGACTTCGGTCCACTGATCGTCTTTCTCATATTCAATTTCCTCTTCAGACTTCTTCTTACAATTTTTGGCAAAATGGCCATAACCATGGCATAATCTACATTTTAATGGGATTTGTTCGTAATCCAGCTCCTGGATATGAGGCCACTCAGCAACTGTTAAATTGATTGCCTCAGGAAGGCCAATCTCCAAATCAACTTCTACACAGATTCTTACGCATGAATATTGGTCTTTTCGATCAGCTCTGTCAATGTATTTGCCAAGCTTGTTCCCGATGGATTCAAGGGAGTCTGAGCTCTAGCAATGCAGAGGGAGATATGAGAGCCTAACCCAAACAGGGACAGTAGATGAAACGTCTTGAGAGGGATCGAAGTCGAGGGTCCATTTGTTCAAGTAGAGCCCCCGAGGGCCCATGAAGTAAGGACCATTCCGGAAGATAAGGTCACAATCCTCTATAGATTCAAAAACGAAGACATAGTAACCTCATCCAACAAAATAGTTCTGGATGCCTTCGGAGACTAAGGGATGCTAGTTTCTCTGCACCTAGCCATCAATGGCCTTAGGAGAGGGCCAGAGGCCAATGAATTGCCCAATTAACCCATGTTCAACAAGATCTAAGGCCGAACGGCAGGTTTGATCAGCAGGAAGTTACACAGATGGAATGTCCACTTTCTTGACAAATTTCTAAGCAAGGCCTCCTTTCCTCTTGCCACTAGAAGCAATCAATCTCTTGAACGCCTCTAGATCGGGAGGAAGAGGAAGAGGAGGCTCCCCACCAAACATCAGAACGACCACCAGGATGAGAATCCACCAGAAATCTCAGAGAAGCAGGAAGGACCATAGCCCAATCTGGCCTTAGCCACAATACTTTTGCACCTCAAGCAAAAAACAAAAGCCAAACCCAAAAAAATCAACAAACACGACCTTAGCTAAGAAATCCCTCGAAAATAAAAGAATATTCATAGCTTGAAAATACAGCACCCAGAGGAACGACATGAGTTGCTGAGAGGCCAAACTCTGAAGAGAAAATCGAAGCAACGATCCCAAATCCAAAAGAAGAAGAAGACCTACTCATGATCTCTCACAAGCCTGTAAAAAACAGGGCAACTAGCGGACCAATCTAAAATTCTTAGAGCGAATCTTGGAGGCAAAAAATCAGGATCACAACATCTCTACTTCAAAACAACCCTGCCAAAGAATTTCTACAGGAAACAAATCAGCACCAGTATCCAAGCTGTCCGATCTGGTGGATCTGGAAAGAGCCCAGACTCCACAAGAAGTAGAACCAGGGCATGGAAATTCAAAAAAAAAACTGGAGTGTAAAAAATGTTCTTGGAGCGATGTGAGTTTATTTTATCAACTTGTCAGATTTAACCTTGTTTTTATTGATAAAAACTATTCATTTAAAAAAAAAAAAAAACTAATTTTTTTTAAAGAAAAACTAATTTTTTTTAAAAAAAAACAATACTTTCCAAACTTANTATTAAAAAAAAAATCATCTGAATCAAATTAACCATTCCACTTTTTTGCAATATGGAAATGAAAACAATGGACGTTGATTAGAAAAGATATTCGGTGAAGATGTGGTTTTCTATTCACACCTTTCCCAACTTAAATATCGATTATTTATCATCCATTAAGCACAAATTTAATCAAGTAAAATTCATTTCTCAATGCTTAAGCACGAACTCAAACAAGAAAAAAATAATAACATTGATTTGTACTCGATCAAGCATATAACATTGGAAGTGGAAGTTTAGATAGAAGAACAATGGAAGTGGAAGTTTATATAGTAGATCATTTTTTCATACCGTCATTGTAACAAGAAAATAAAAATTGTGCTCAAATAGTAGGTCCTTTTTCATAATTACGTCATAGTAAAAAGATAAAAATTATGTTAGATTAATGATGCAAATTAGCTACTAAATAAACTTAATGCATTTGCAATAATTCTTATTGCAAATGTCTTCTTCTTTCCCATTTTCATGGGCTTGAACGATAGAATGTTGTACAAATGTAATTCCCATTTCGTACTTGGGCCTCACTTCAAAATTATAAGCATCTACTTCACACACCGCCCCCTTTTACTTCTCATGGAGTTCATATTATAATCCAATTTTGGATAGCCTTGCATACTTCCTCCATTATATATAAGATATGTCCGCAAATTACTTCATTGTATATAAGATATGTCCTCAAATTGAAAGAAAAGACCGTAAATTACTTCATAATATATTAGATATGTTCTCAAATTGAAAGAAAAGAAATGATAGACAAATACAATTGCAGAGAGGTAAATATACATAGAGAACCACACAGATAGATGAAATACACAAAACACCTGAAATTCGTTGAGGTATAGCATATAGGTGCATGTGCCCTATGGGAGGCCCCACAATGTGGTTGCTTAGATGCATAAAATATTTTAATCTTCCATGAGGAGATTTTTTTAAAAAAAACATGCACACAACATATTACCGGTACAGGTACACATGATATCTTACTTGCACATGTCTCTACAAACATTTACATATTTGTCACTTCTTCTAATCCTCTAACAAACCTTTTGTAAGTATGAATTTCAACATCATGGTTCTACACATATACATGGTTTATTGTGGCTTGATGGAGCTCCTAACATGGAAACATTAAATTGGTAAGGACCAAATCAAATTAATGTTACAAAGAGCTTATTCGATAAATATGTTACAACATGGAATCCAATAGAAAATCATGACACATAGATACATATGCATCAATCCATTGAGGATGACCCTTGCTTGATAGATACAAAATATATATTTTCATCCATCCCAATTTAGGATTATGAACAACTCTTAAACCAAGTACAAAGACATGCAAAGTGCATTGAAAATTCATGCCTACATAGAAAAGGTTCTACACTTGAATGTGGATATAAATTCCTTTGGAATGTACAACATGAATAATCACTCTACAATGATGTAAAAGGTCAAAAAACATATCACCTAGCACGCAATAATGCTCATCTGAACATCCGTAAACCTAGCATACTTCAAACATGGCAAGAAAATGTGGAGTGCCAACCTGTGCTGTCATGTTATGGGGTCTTGAAAGACATAGCCAAATATACTTCCAAAACAATGGGAAAATCATAGGTCTACCATCATATGTTGACTAGAACCACATCTACATCTATCCATTGGATCCAACCTCATATACCTATCGTCAATTGTTTAACCAAGAAAATGGTGCTCAAGAAACTTGTCATGTGTTACAAAAATTACACCTATCAAGAAACAAAGTTTTCTTTTCAATTTCATCAACTACTATCCCTACCATAAACTAGATAGACTTGCTTTTAAACACATAAAATTATATTGTAAGTTCTTCTCGATGTTTCATTTCCCCAATTCAAAGGTATGCTATTATTATTATACACATACACTTTTAGTAGCAAGAAAGTAAAAAATAAAAACAAACACGAAGATGACCCAAAAAAACATTCTTTACCAAAAATATATATTAATAAGAACCACGTGGTGGCGATGTCATCGACATGGCCACTAGCTTTAGGGCCAGTTATGAGCAGTAGTTTTTTGCAATGGAAACAATTGTTGGAGTTATTTTTTCACTTTATGAGTCACTTATATATAGAATCTATAATCCTTGTTTCAACAAAAGTTTTTTTAAACCTTGTTTTTACTGATAAAAACTATTCATTTAAAAAAAATTCAAAAACTATTTTTTTTTAAAAGAAAAACACTACTTGCCAAACTTATATTAAATATGTACACAAAAATCATCGTGTTAGCAAGATCTTTTAGGATGAAATATCTTAAGGGCAACTCTTTGAGAAATATAACAACCTCTACTACTCCCACATGCACAACTATCTGGAATTCTTGTAGAAGAGGCATTGACAGTTTCAATAAACAGCTTAATAGAATCCGTGGCAATGGGAAGAGGATCCTCCTCTGGGTAATAAAATCTCAGGAAATCCTTCTCTCTCCTCTATTGTTTATTTAGAAGCAATTATGCACTAGTCAACTAACAAACAAAGATCTGCTCCACTTAGCTGATATCTATTCTTGGGACAACGTTGGCAATTGGGATGGTTGGTCTTTCCTCGAGATTCCAGATCACCTTAGTTCCCAAAAATCTTTACTGCTCTCCTCCCTTTCTGGTCTTGCTCTAGTTCATAGTTCCTATAAAGACAGTTGGGGTTGGGGAAAAACTGGTTCTTACTCAACTGCAAAATGTTTTATTGATTTACAATCTTCTCACTCTTCAAGCTTCTCCTCTGCGATTTGGAAAACATTCTAGTCTTCGCTCTATCTTCTGAAGGTAAATTTTAATCTCTTGGTTGCTCTTGCACAATAAGGTGTTGACTGGTGATAATTTGTCAAAATGTGGCTTCAATGGTACTTTTTGGTGCTGCTTTTGCAAATCAGCCCTAGAAACAGCATATTACCTCCTTATTGGTTGCATTTTCTCCAAGAAGGTGTGGGAGTTGGTACTCCACGACTCCTCCTTTTCTGTCCATGTCCATTCATCTGTCAACACGTTCTACCTTTCCTGGAGTGAATGACGACATCAAAAAACTATTAAAACTGCTGATTCGCACAAGTATTGGTTCTCGATTATGAAGATCACGTTCTTGAAACTATGGATTGCCAGAAACAATTGCATATTCAATAATCTAAACTCGAATACCCAGATCGTGGCTATCAAAATTAAATTGTTAATTGCTGAGTCATCGAGATCCCCGTTGTTCTCTTCCCTTCCTTTTGCATTTATAAATTGGTTGGGCTTCAGCCCTCAAGGATTGAGAAAGTCTGTTTGTGTCAAACTTATCAACCCTCCTCCCTGACGTTTTCGTGGAAATTTGGATGCATTCAAATCATTATGGATGAGATCCTCTTCAGCGACAATTTTTTTTTACGATGCATCCAAGGGGAATCATGGGATCTTAGGTGCTGGGGGTTTGGTTTTCTCTCTAGATAGATTGACCAAATTCAATTTTAGGTGGGGTCTCAGAATCATGTCAAATAACCAGGCTGAAAGTTGCAATGTCCTCTTGGCGAGTCAGATTGCTAAGGAGAAAGGATTCAAGTCACTTCAAATTTTCGGCGATTTTGAGATGTTGATTAAAGCATTAAATTCAGTTGACTACTTCAATAATTATGCCTTGAATAAATCTCTGCAGAGAATTCAGAATGTTCTGAAAGAATTTGACATGGTCATTTCTTTTCACATCCTTCGGGATCTTAATATTATCACAGATGTCTTGGCTAATAAAGCATGCTTGTTGCCTTCAAGGGTTTCTTAGCATCAACGGTGAATCCTGTTATTTTCACCCTATTCCTTAATTGTGATTCAATAAGGTGTCATTTGTTTAAATGAGATCTTCTCTTCCTCTCTGTAAAAATTGGTACAGTCTCTGGCCCTTTCGAAGTATTTCTCTTTTTATTGTGTAATTAGTTGATTGGCAATTGCCAAAACAGACCTGTGATTTTTCATAAATATGAAATTTATCCATTTGAGTTTAAAAAAAAAAACTTATATTAAAAAAAAAATCATCAAAATAAAATTAACCATTCCACTTTCCTGCAATATGGAAATGAAAACAATGGACGTTGATTAGAAAAGATATCTGGTGAAGTTGTGGTTTTCCATTCACACATTTCCCAACTTAATATTGATTACTTATCATCCATTAAGCACAAATTCAATCACATAAAATTGATTTCTCATCGCTTAAGCACGAACTCAAACAATAAAAAATTAATAAATTTGATTTGTACTCGATCAAGCATATCACATTGGAAGTGGAAGTTTAGATAGTAGAACATTGGAAGTTGAAGTTTATATAGTAGATCATTTTTTCATACCGTCATTGTAACAAGAAAATAAAAATTATGCTCAAATAGTAGGTCCTTTTTCATAATTACGTCATAGTAAAAAGATAAAAATTATGTTTGATCAAATGACGCAAATTAACTACTCAATAAGCTTAATGTGTTTGCAATAATTCATATTGCAAATGTCTGCTTTTTTTCCCATTTTCATGGGCTTCAACTGTAGAATGTTGTACAAATGCAATTCCCATTTCTTACTTGGGCCTCACTTCAAAATTATATGCATCTACTTCAGACACCATCCCCTTTTACTTTTCATGGAGTTCATATTATAATCCAATTTTGTATAGCCTTGCATACTTCCTCCGTTATATATAAGATATGTCTGCAAATTACTTCATTATATATAAGATATGTCCTCAAATTGAAAGAAAAAACCGCAAATTACTTCATTATATATAAGATATATTCTCAAATTGAAAGAAAAGAAATGGTAGACAAATAATTGCAGAGAGGTAGATATACATACATAACCACACAGATAGATGAAATCCACGAAACACCTTAAAATCGTGGAGGTATAGCATATAGGTGCATGTGTCCTATGGCAGGCCCCACATTGTGGTTGCTTACATGCATAAACTATTTTAATCTTCCATGAGGAGATGTTAAAAAAACAGGCACACAACATATTACTAGTACATGTACACATGATATCTTACCTGCACGTGTCTCTACAAATCTTTACATATTTGTTACTTATTCTAATCCTCTAACAAACCTTTTGTAAGTATGAATTTCAACATCGTGGATCTACACATATACATGGTTTATTGTGGCTTGATGGAGCTCCTAACATGGAAACATTAAATTGATAAGGACCAAATCAAATTAATGTTACAAAAAGCTTATTCGATAAATATGTTACAACACAGAATCCAATAGAAAATCATGACACGTAGATTCATATGCATCAATCCATTGAGGATGACCCTTGCTTGATAGATACAAAATATATATTTTCATCCAACCCACTTTAGGACTATGAACAACTCTTAAACCAAGAAAAAAGATATACAAAGTGCATTGAAAATTCATGCCTACGTAGAAAATGGTCTACACTTCAATGTGGATATAAATTCCTTTGGAATGTACAACAGGAATAATCACTCTACAATGATGTAAAAGGTCAAAAAACATATCACCTAGCACGCAATAATGCTCATCTGAACATCCATAAACCTAGCATAACTCAAACATGGCAAGCAAATGTGGATTTCCAACCTGTGCTCTCATGTTATGCAGTCTTGAAATACATAGCCAAATATACTTCCAAAGCAATGGGAAAATCATAGGTCTACCATCATATGTTGACTAGAACCACATCTACATCATGTCCATTAGTCCCAACCTCATATTCTACCGTCAATTGTTTAACCAAGAAATTGGTGCTTAAGAAACTTACCATCTGTTACAAAAATTACCCCTATCAAGAAACAAAGTTTTCTTTTCAATTCCATCGACTACTATCCCTACCATAAATTAGCTAGACTTGCTTTTAAACACATAAAATTATATTGTAAGTTCTTCTCGACGTTTCATTTCCCCACTTTGAAGGTATGCTATTATTATTATACACATATACACTTTCAGTAGCAAGAAAGTAAAAAATAAAACAAACACGAAGATGAGCCAAAAAAAAACATTATTTACCAAAAATATATATTAACAAGAGCCACGTGGTGGCGATGTCATCGACATGACCACTAGCTTTAGGACCAGCTATGAGCAATAGTTCTTTGCAATGGAAACAATTGTTGAAGGAGTTATTTTTTTCACTTGATGAAACATTGATATATGGAATCTATAATCCTTGTTTCAATAAAAGTTTTTTCAAACCTTGTTTTCATTGATAAAAACTATTCATTTAAAAATAATTCAAAAACTATTATTTTTTTTGAAGGAAAACACTACTTGCCAAACTTATGTTAAAAAAAATCATCTAAATCAAATTAACCATTCCACTTTCCTGTATTATGGAAATGAAAACAATGGACGTTGATTAGAAAACATATTCGGTGAATAGGTGGTTTTCCATTCACACCTTTCCCAACTTAATATCGATTATTTATCATCCATTAAGCACAAATTCAATAAAGTAAAATTATTTCTCATCGCTTAAGCACAAACTCAAACAAGAAAAAATTAATAACATTGATTTGTACTCGATCAAGCATATAACATTCGAAGTGGAATTTTAGATAGTAGAACATTGGAAGTGGAAGTTTATATAGTAGATCATTTTTTCATACCATCATTGTAACAAGGAAAAAATATTATTTTCAAATAGTAGGTCCTATTTCATAATTATGTCATAGTAAAAAGATAAAAACTATGTTTGATCAAATGATGCAAATTAGCTACTAAATAAGCTTAACGCGTTTGCAATAATTCTTATTGCAAATGTCTGCTTCTATCCCATTTTCATGGGCTTGAACTGTAGAATGTTGTACAAATGTCATTCCCATTTCTTACTTGGGCCTCACTTCAAAATTATAAGCATCTACTTCAAACACCGTGCCCTTTTACTTCTCACAGAGTTCGTATTATAATCCAATTTTGGATAGCCTTGCATACTTCCTCCATTATATATAAGATATGTCCGCAAAGTACTTCATTATATATAAGATATGTCTTCAAACTGAAAGAAAAGACCACAAATTACTTCAATATATATAAGATATGTTCTCAAATTGAAAGAAAAGAAACGGTAGACAAATACAATTACAGAGAGGTAGATATACATAGAGAACCACACAGATAGATGAAATACACGGAACACCTGAAAATCGTGGAGGTATAGCATATAGGTGCATGTGTCCTCTGGGAGGCCCCACACTTTGGTTGCTTACATGCATAAAAATATTTTAATCTTCCATGAGGAAATGTTAAAAAAAACATGCACACAACATATTACTGGTATAGGTACACATGATATCTTACCAGCATGTGTCTGTACAAACCTTTACATATTTGTCATTTATTCTAATCCTCTAACAAACCTTTTGTAAGTATGAATTTCATCATCGTGGCTCTACATATATATATGGTTTATTGTTGCTTGATGGAGCTCCTAACATGGAAACATTAAATTGTTAAGGTCCAAATAAAATTAATGTTACAGAGAGCTTATTCGATAAATATGTTACAACATGAAATCCAATAGAAAATCATGACACTTAGATTCATATGCATCAATCCATTTAGGATGACCCTTGCTTGATAGATACAAAATATATATTTTCATCCAACCCACTTTAGGACTATGAACAACTCTTAAACCAAGTACAAAGACATGCAAAGTGCATTAAAAATTCGTGCCTACATAGAAAAGGGTCTACACTTGAATGTGGATATAAATTCCTTTGGAATGTACAACACGAATAATCAATATATAATGAGGTGAAAGGTCAAAAAACATATCACCTAGCACACAATAATGCTCATCTGAACATCCATAAACCTATCATACTTCAAACATGGCAAGCAAATGTGGATTGCCAACCTGTGCTCTCATGTTATGGGGTCTTGAAATACATAGCCAAATATACTTCCAAAGCAATAGGAAAATCATAGGTATACCATCATATGCTGACTAGAACCACATCTACATAATGTCCATTGGACCCAACCTCATATACCTACCGTCAATCGTTTAACCGAGAAATTGGTGCTCAAGAAACTTGCCATATGTTGCAAAAATTACACCTATCAAGAAACAAAGTTTTCTTTTAAATTTCATCGACTACTATCTCTACCATAAATTGGCTAGACTTTCTTTTAAACACATAAAATTATATTGTAAGTTCTTCTCAACGTTTCATTTCCCCCTTTGAAGGTATGTTATTATTATTATACACATATACACTTTCAGTAGCAACAAAGTAAAACATAAAAACAAACACGAAGATGAGCAAAAAAAACATTCTTTACCAAAAATATATATTAACAAGAGCCACATGGTGGCGATGTCATTGACATTGCCAGTAGCTTTAGGGCCAACTATGAGCAGTAGTTTTTTGCAAAGGAAACAATTGTTGGAGTTATTTTTTTCACTTGATGAAACATTTATATATAGAATCTATAATCCTTGTTTCAATAAAAAAAAATTGTTCAAACCTTGTTTTTATTGATAAAAACTATTCATTTAAAAATAATTCAAAAACTATTAATTTTTTTAAAGAAAAACACTACTTGGCAAACTTATATTAAAAAAAAACATCTAAATCAAATTAACCATTCCACTTTCCTACATTATGGAAATGAAAACAATGGACGTTGATTAGAAAAGATATCCGGGGAAGATGTGGTTTTCCATTCACACCTTTCCCAACTTAATATCGATTATTTATCATCCATTAAGCACAAATTCAATCAAGTAAAATTGATTTTTCATTGCTTAAGCACAAACTCAAACAAGAAAATATTAATAACATTGATTTGTACTCGATCAAGCATAGAACATTAGAAATGGAAGTTTAGATAGTAGAACATTGGAAGTGGAAGTTTATATAGTAGATCATTTTTTCATACAGTCATTGTAACATGAAAATAAAAATTATGCTCAAATATTAGGTCCTTTTTCATAATTACGTCATAGTAAAAAGATAAAAATTATGTTTGATCAAATGATGTAAATTAGCTACTCAATAACCTTAACGTGTTTGCAATAATTCTAATTGCAAATGTTTGCTTCTTTCCGATTTTCATGGGCTTGAACTGTAGAATGCTGTACAAATGTAATTCCCATTTCTTACTTGTGCTTCACTTCAAAATTATAAGCATCTACTTCAGACACCATCCCCCTTTACTTCTCATGGAGTTCATATTATAAACCAATTTTGGATAGCCTTGCATACTTCCTCCATTATATATAAGATATGTCTGCAAATTACTTCATTATATATAAGATATGTCCTCAAATTGAAAGAAAATACCGCAAATTACTTCATTATATATAAGGTATGTTCTCAAATTGAAAGAAAAGAAACGACAGACAAATACAATTGCAGAGAGGTAGATATACATACAGAACCACACAAATAGTTGAAATACACGAAACACCTGAAAATCATGGAGGTATAGCATATAGGTGCATGTGTCCTATGGGAGGCCCCACATTGTGCTTGCTTACATGCATAAAATATTTTAATCTTCCATGAGGAGATGTTAAGAAAAACATGCACACAACATATTACTGGTACAAGTACACATGATATCTTATCTGCACGTGTCTCTACAAACCTTTACATATTTATCACTTATTCTAATCCTCTAACAAACCTTTTATGAGTATGAATTTCAACATCGTGGCTCTACACATATACATAGTTTATTGTGGCTTAATGGAGCTCCTAACATGGAAACATTAAATTGGTAAGAACCAAATCAAATTAATGTTACAAAGAGCTTATTTGATAAATATGTTACAACATGGAATCCAATAGAAAATCATGACACATAGATTCATATGCATCAATCCATTGAGGATGACTCTTGCTTGATAGGTACAAAATATATATTTTCTTCCAACCCACATTAGGAATATGAACAACTCTTAAACCAAGTACAAAGACATACAAAGTGCATTGAAAATTCATGCCTACGTAGAAAAGGTTCTACACTTGAATGTGGGTATAAATTCCTTTGGAATGTACTACACAAATAATCACTCTACAATGATGTAAAAGGTTAAAAAACATATCACCTAGCACACAATAATGCTCATCTGAACATCCATAAACCTTGCATACTTCATACAAGGCAAGCAAATGTGGATTGCTTACATGTGCTCTCATGTTATGGGGTCTTGAAATACATAGCCAAATATACTTCCAAAGCGATGGGAAAATCATAGGTTTACCATCATATGTTGACTAGAACCACATCTACATCATGTCCATTGGACCCAACCTCATATTCCTACCGTCAATTGTTTAACCAAGAAATTGGTGCTCAAGAAACTTGTCATATGTTGCAAAAATTACACCTATCAAGATACAAAGTTTTATTTTCAATTATATCGACTACTATCCCTACCATAAATTAGCTACACTTGCTTTTAAACACATAAAATTATATAGTAAGTTCTTCTAGATGTGTCATTTCCCCACTTTGAATGGATGCTATTATTATTATACGCATGTACACTTTCAGTAGCAAGAAAGTAAAAAATAAAAACAAACATGAAGATGAGCCAAAAAAAACATTCTTTACCACAAATATATATTAACAAGAGCCACATGGTGGTGATGTCATCGACATTGTCACTAGCTTTACGGTCAACTATGAGTAGTAGTTTTTTGCAATGGAAACAATTGTTGAAGGAGTTATTTTTTTCACTTGATGAATCATTTATATATAGAATCTATAATCCTTGTTTCAATAAAAAGTTTTTTTAAAACCTTGTTTTTATTTATAAGAACTATTCATTTAAAAAAAATCAAAAACTTTTTTTTTTTATAAAGAAAAACACTATTTTCCAAACTTATGTTAAAAAAAAATCATCTGAATCAAATTAACCATTCGACTTTCCTGCAATATGGAAATGAAAACAATGGTCGTTGATTATAAAATATATCCGATGAAGATGTGGTTTTCCATTCACACCTTTCCCAACTTAATATCGATTATTTATCATCCATTAAGCACAAATTCAATCAAGTAAAATCGTTTTCTCATCGCTTAAGCACGAACTCAAACAAGAAAAAATTAATAACATTGATTTGTACTCGATCAAGCATATAACACTGGAAGTGGAAGTTTAGATAGTAGAACATTGGAAGTGGAAGTTTATATAGTAGAACATTTTTTCATACTGTCGTTGTAACAAGAAAATAAAAATTATGCTCACATAGTAGGTCCTTTTTCATAATTACGTCATAGTAAAAAGATAAAAATTATGTTTGATCAAATGATGCAAATTAGCTACTTAATAAACTTACTCGTTTGCAATAGTTCTTATTGCAAATGGTTGCTTCTTTCCCATTTTCATGGGCTTGAACTATATAAAGCCGTACAAATGCAATTCCCATTTCTTACTTAGGAATCACTTCAAAATTATAAGCATCTACTTCAGACACCGTCCCCTTTTACTTCTCATGGAGTTCATATTATAATCAAATTTTGGATAGCCTTGTATACTTCCTCCATTATATATAAGATATGTCTGCAAATTACTTCATTATATATAAGATATGTCCTCAAATTGAAAGAAAAAAACCGCAAATTACTTCATTATATATAAGATATGTTCTCAAATTGAAAGGAAAGAAACGATAGACAAATACAATTGCAGAGAGGTAGATATACATAGAGAACCACATAGATAGATGAAATACATGAAACACCTGAAAATCGTGGAGGTATAGCATATAGGTGCATGTGTCCTAAGTGGGGGGGCCACATTATGGTTGCTTACATGCATAAACTATTTTAATCTTCCATGAGGAGATGTTAAAAAAAACATGCACACAACATATTATTGGTACGGGTACACATGATATCTTACCTGCACGTGTCTTTACAAACCTTTACATATTTGTCACTTATTCTAATCCTCTAACAAACCTGTTATAAGTATGAATTTCAACATCGTGGCTCTACACAAATACATGGGTTATTGTGGCTTGATGGAGCTCCTAACATGGAAACATTAAATTGGTAAGGACCAAATCAAATTAATGTTACAGAGAGCTTATTCGATAAATATGTTACAACATGGAATCCAATAGGTCATCATGACACATAGATTCACATGCATCAATCCATTTAGGATGACCCTTGCTTGATAGATACAAAATATATATTTTCATCCAACCCACTTTAGGACTATGAACAACTCTTAAACCAAGTACAAAGAAATACAAAGCGCATTGAAAATTCATGCCTATGTAGAAAAGGGTCTACACTTGAATGTGGATATAAATTCCTTTGGAATGTACAACACAAATAATCACTCTACAATGATGTAAAAGGTCAAAAACATATTACCTAGCATGCAATAATGCTCATCTAAACATACATAAACCTAGTATACTTCAAACATGGCAAGCAAACGTGGATTGTCAACCTGTGCTCTCATGTTATGGGGTCTTGAAATACATAGCCAAACATACTTCCAAAGCAATGGGAAAATCATAGATCTACCATCATATGTTGACTAGAACCACATCTACATCATGTCCATTGGACCCAACCTCATATGCCTACAGTCAATTGTTTAACCGAGAAATTGGTGCTCAAGAAACTTGCCATATGTTGCAAAAATTACCCCTATCAAGAAACCAAGTTTTATTTTGATTTTCATCGACCACTATCCCTGCCATAAATTAGCTAGACTTGCTTTTAAACACATAAAATTATATTTTAAGTTCTTCTCGACGTTTCATTTCCCCACTTTTAAGGTATGTTATTATTATTATACACATATACACTTTCATTAGCAAGAAAGTAAAAAATAAAAACAAAGACGAAGATGAGCCAAAAAAACATTATTTACCAAAAATATATATCAACAAGAGCCATTTGGTGGCGATGTCATCGACATTGCCACTAGCTTTAGGGCCAACTATGAGTAGTAGTTTTTTGCAATGGAAACAATTGTTGAAGGAGATTTTTTTTTCACTTGATGAATCATTTATATATAGAATCTATAATCCTTGTTTCAATAAAAGTTTTTTTTAAACCTTGTTTTTATTGATAAAAACTATTCATTTAAAAAAAAAACTAATATTTTTTTTAAAGAAAAACACTACTTGCCAAACTTATATTGAAAAAAAAAATCATCTGAATCAAATTAACCATTCCACTTTCCTGCAACATGGAAATGAAAACAATGGACGTTGATTAGAAAATATATCAGGTGAATATGTGGTTTTTGTTCACACCTTTCCCAACTTAATATCAATTATTTATCATCCATTAAGCACAAATTCAATCAAGTAAAATTGATTTCTCATCGCTTAAGCATGAACTCAAACAAGAAAAAATTAATAACATTGATTTGTACTCGATCAAGCATATGACATTGGAAGTGGAAGTTTATATAGTAGATCATTTTTTCATACCGTCATTGTAACAAGAAAATAAAAATTATGCTCAAATAGTAGGTCCTTTTTCATAATTACGTCATAGTAAAAAGATAAAATTTATGGTTGATCAAATGATGCAAATTAGCTACTCAATAAGCTTAACGTGTTTGCAATAATTCTTATTGCAAATGTCTGCTTCTTTCCCATTTTTATGGGCTTGAACTGTAGAATGTTGTACAAATGTAATTCCCATTTCTTACTTGGGCCTCACTTCAAAATTATAAGCATCTAATTCATACACCATCCCCTTTTACTTCTCATGGAGTTCATATTATAATCCAATTTTGGATAGCCTTCCATACTTCCTCCATTATATATAAGATATGTCTACAAATTACTTCATTATATGTAAGATATGTCTGCAAATTACTTCATTATATATAAGATATGTCCTCAAATTGAAAGAAAAGACCGCAAATTACTTCATTATATATAAGATATATTCTCAAATTGAAAGAAATGAAACTGTAGACAAATACAATTGTAGAGAGGTGGATATACATAGAGAACCACACAAATAGATGAAATACATGAAACACCTGAAATTAGTGGAGGTATAGCATATAGGTGCACGTGTCATATGGGAGTGCATAATTTGAAAGGAAAAGTTGCCACAACTGGGATTAATCCGCAATTGCAATGTTAACTTAAAAGTAAACTCTTATTGGAGGGTAGTGATTAAAAAACCTGTCCCTCTCCAATTCTGGCGACTGTGTGACAATGCATTAGTTTTCTCCTTGTGGTGGAAGAGGAATGCAATTCTCTCTTTATTTTTGGACAGAGCATCCAAGGGAAATCCTAGGATTGCTGGTGTAGGTGGACTAATTAATTCTTCGGACAAATCTAGTGAAATATGTTTCAGTTGGGGGCTAGGGAAATGCTCGAACAATCAAGCAGAATGTTATAGTCTTCTCAAGGTGTGCCAGTTAGCAAAAGATATTGGATATAAGACAATCCAGATATTTGGAGATTTAGAGTTGCTGATCAAACTATTGAATTCTGAAGATCACTTTAGCAATCCATCCCTGAACAAATCCCTTTAGAAAGTTCAAATATTCTGAAATCCTTTGACAGAGTAGTTTCTTATCAGATTCTACGAGAGTTGAATAAACAAGCAGATTATCTAACGAATAAAACATGTTTGCTCTCGCAAGGAAGCCTCAACATTAATGGAGAATCTAGCTCTTTTCACTCATTACCTTAATCGAGATTCACCTTGGTGTGATCTGAAAAGAAGTATTTTCATTATCAAGAGTTCTGTAAAAAAAAAAAAATCTCTTTCCGAAGTAGCATTTCTGGTCTTTGTGTAATCGGTTGATAAGGCAATAGCCCAACAAATCATGTATTTAAAAAAATAAAAAAATAAAATAGTCGTTTGAGTTAACAAAAAAAAAAGAAAAAGTAAACTCTTATTGAATATAACCGGTGGTTGTGGTTGTCTAATTGCCAGTGTTCAAGTACTATAAACTTGTCCCTCCCAAAATCTATGCAATAAGGGCACATGGTTTCATGGTTTGAGGCATGGAGCGGGATGTAACGTTGTTGGTTGGGTGCGAATACAGTCAGTGCAAGTTTTCAAGAAAGTAAATAAGAATAATCATAAAGTAATATACGACATAATCAAAAGTCTGTTGCCTGAAGAAGATCAAAAGGGTGATCCCGAAGTCTGACATAGGAAGTGCTTTAGCCCCCATGGTTGGACTGTGTGCTCCACTGTAAGAATGAATCACTAGTTTCTCGGTCTTTGCCATGCCCAACAAAGAGATAAATAATGAAACCCAAGAAGTCTAAATTGAGGAAATGTTATCGAAGCACATACAATCACTAAGTTTTGTAAGTAAGCTAGTTAGTGAAAAGGGTGGTTGGTTGAAAGTTTGTTGGTAGGTAAGTTCAGTCGCAAGATGGAAATAGCTCTTAAGGATAAATAAGGAGGGCATGCATAGAAAAACTAATTAACCCTGACTCAATAACTGCTCGCAGGATTATGATATGCCATCCTCTTTCCTAACCTCAGGTCTTTTGATCAAATTTGGGACTTCTAGATATGGGCTCATAGAACGGGTCTCCCTTTAAGCCTCTTTTCAGCGCCACGGATTGATGATAGATCGATCAAATTATTGCCTAAAGAGGTAGGAAGGAGCATTCTTATCACAAGGCTTATTATTTTTAATTGACCCTACCAGTAGCATCTCCCCTACCAGCGGGACTCCCTGACCAACAACACTCTCTGCTTATTACACATATTCCAATTTAACTAAGACTCAAGCCATAACCAACAAAAGGGGCAATTTGACACCAATATAAAGTGCCTCAAATTTCCTTCCCTCCAAGCTATTGAGCCCTCCAATATTTTTAATTATGTCAAAATCCATTTTGAAGCACCATATTAATCACCTTGACCTTCGAACGAAGCTTTCTTTGGACACACGATCGGGCCCTCTGTAGTTTTCCTGCATGCAAAACAAACAAGGTTTCATAAAATAAATAAAATAAGACTCAATGACCATGCATGGGATGACCTTGAGATCGTGGCAGATAATATAAGCCATTTATTTCCCCATAAGCCAACCTTCCCTGAGGGGCCTTACACCCGCATCCGCCATCCCTGCATGAAATAAATGCTTGGCCTGATTTATATTTCGAAAATGATTTTCACTATATGTGATGGATCCATGTCATGTAGGGCATTGTTACCGATGAAAATTCAAATTAAACAACCCTTTCTAAGATCATCCATCTTAAACAACCCTTTCTAAGATCATCCATTTGGGCAAGGCACCACTTTTTTTAACCACCTCACATAAATTTATCCTTGCACCTAATTATACCCACCATTAGAAAGACAAAAAAAAGTGGGGATGAGGGATTTTAACATACATACCATCTTAATAGACACCTTCTCCTTTGTCCTAACATCGATTCCTGCAATTTAAACCGCATTTAATTCCCAATTATTATAATTCTTCCAAAAATAAGCATCACATATTGTGTTGCATAAACCCTTGAAGATGGGTAGCGCAGAGAGTAAAATACCTAGGTATATCCAACTTTCTCAGGGTTACTTGCCTAGTTATGCTTACACGCGACAGCTGCGTTGGCTTATGAACATATATATCTATGAAGATATATACATGTAACAACCAAAATTTCAGACATCAAATGATCATTGTACACATAAGGACTAAGGCCACTACAAGTCATTGGATTCGAAGGCTGATCCAAATCTGAAAATTGGTGGTCGTTCACACGTGCGAATCCCTCATAATCTCATTTACTAGACTTTCAAATTTCCCTCGGAGTTGAAGATTGACATATTCATTTTCTAATCAACCATTATAAAGCCACTGATGTTCACTGTCACCAAAGGAAATAACAGATATAGGCCTTTTGTCAAGACGCTCAAACGTAGCTCACACCATAATTCATTTTTTTTGCTTCATTCAACTTCCACATGCGAACACAATCAACTTCCTTATGCACCGCTATAATCACTTGCCCATCGTATGCACTAAAATTTTCAGGACGAATATTTTTGCATCTTTCCAGCAGTGGGATTCTTGTCCAAACACTGTTTGAATTATTAAAGGCTACGATGAGATTGGAGGAAGAGTCAGCCTAGTAAAACATTCCTTCAGAGTAAATATCCCTTCCGCAAGGTTGAATTTGGTTGGGGAGCATCGTCAAAAATGTATTCCACGCTTTGGATTCTGAATCATATATACACATCACACTTATTCTTCGATGCATTTGGTTGTGAATAGTAGAAACATAGTCGAGCAGCAAAATGCAATGCCTAGTGGAAGAATCGAAAGCCATCCCATTCAAGCTATGGGGAGTACATAGACGAAGACGAGGGAGTTCCCTCCAATTCATGGTATCGGGAATGCCTACGGAAAGAGCCAAGATATCCCCATTTATATGACAACAAGAAATGCTCTTGCAACTATTCAAGATGTGCGATTTAGGAAAGGAACTTTGCAAATTCCCGAACCATGTTCTTCTATAACCCAATAGCCCAGATCATCATTGTGATCCCAAAATATCTAAAGTAGAAACCCAGTCGTGGAATGCAGTGACTAATTTGAAACACGTACTTGGAGGGCATCAGGGGATGACATCAAGTGATTCCACTGCTTACAGACAGTCCACATTTTGCCAAGAACCATAATGGGTAGTCTCGCTAAAATCACGAGGAACAATTCTTCTGGGAGTCATTTCCATATTTATGCTTCCATTGTCGTCTCATAGGAAAAATAAGAGTTATTTTTCTTACTGTTGATGCTGCAATCGATACCATTTATCATCGCAATGAACATTTTCCGACCAATCGAGTTGGATTCCACAACGCTTTACAAGAATTGAAAGATGAGATAAGCAACATTAGTATTCAATTTATAGAAATAACAAAGACTTACGTTATGAGCCCAACAATGCTCGAAAAGTCCACTAAGATCTCCTCGTCCTTGTTATTCTCAGTCACCAAAATTTTAAAACCTAAATAGTACAATTTCATTATATTACTCTCTTACAAGACATTGCTATGAAGGAGATTGGTGCATTCTATAAAGTGCTCCATGAGAAAACAGAAACCCTGATTAGACTGATTCACATAACGAGCAGACACCATGAGATACTTCAGAGACTGCTTTTTAGCCTTTCTCAACGAACCTTATTATTTTCCTATTGAGTCACCTACTGCTTCTGATCGTTATAGTGCTTATTATCAGTCGTCGTTCAATCCTTCTCGTCGTTCACCTGCTTCTAATGCTTTCAAGCCAACTGAATCTTCTGTTGAACCCACAGACACTCACACTTCACTAAATCTTGAGCCATAGAACCCTTCTTCTCGTGCATCTCCTCTTTGTTATCCCCGCTTTGCATCTCGAGAGTTTGTTGACGTATAATTGACGAAAACAACAATGGACCCCACTATCCTGTCTAGGTTAGCCGTCATTACAGGTTTCAATGGCCAACATGCCTGAGACATTAAATTTGACTGAGGTCTATCTGCCACTAAAGGTGAGCAACACAAACCAAGTAAACATCAACCTTTAATAACCAATAACAAATTAAATAAATATACTTTTTAGAATTATTTTTAATATAAACTCTAAACAACAATGTTAAAACTAGAATCTAGATAAAAAATTCCTTTGCCCTCACCCAAATATACTTTATGTAAAGGACATAACTACCCTCACCCAAATATACTCTATGTGAAGGACATAAAAATGAATATTAACGAAGGAAATCTTCTCTCAAGATCCTTACCCCTTAACATTATTAGAGCGTGCATAGCTAAAAGGTCCAAAAAAAGATTTGGTCAACGAACACGGCTACGTACGTCTAAAATCTGTAAGTACCATATTTCGGTCAAAAGTTTTACTAATAAGAACACATGTTTGTGCATGTTCGAAGCAAAGACAAATATTTGCTTCATTGGAAAATATGGTCAATGCTTCAATCATAATATACATTTTATTTAAACAAATAATCATAATATACATTTTATTGACGTTTTTAATTATTGTGGGTACACACAATATAGTTAAAGGTGTGTGATTTTGTGGTGGAAAAAAGTCTTGAGTAATTTTGCTCTTAAATTTATCATAATCTTTTTTATAAGATTTGTATTATTTTTATTTTATATTTTTAGAAGCAATATATTTTGGTATAATTTTTTTATTATTATATATTTTTAATTTAGAGATTAATATTTAATTAAATTTTAAATTTTAATCAAGTCTATGTTTTATTTACTTTTGCCTTTGCATCTACTTTTCTCCACTATGTTATTGGGTTTATTATTGTTACTAGTACCGGTGCTTAAACTATTGTTATTGATGCTACATATCTAGCTACTAGTGTTGGTGGTGGATAAGCTAAGTTAACTAGATCATCTTATGGTGGATCCGTGGGGTCATCATTTCGGTCAACCGCCTATGTTGTTGGTTAGACTACTCGCTTTGCAATTGTAGCTAATGGATCACATCTCCTGTTGATGTTGTTATATACGCATATATTGATGGAACTAATGGTTATGTATCTGTGAAAGGAATTGTATTTGCACGTGGAACAACGTTATATTTTATCAATAATCAATTTATTAAGAGTAAATTTGTTACAAAATGTGATTTATATTTGGGTAAGTGGGGATGGAAACAACTTTTTCTCACAACCATTTGAAATATATCCAATTTACAAGATTTGAGTTCTGTTACAATAATAAGTTGTAACTCTTAAAGTGATTATCAAAGTTTTATGTCAATTTTTTTTTCGTGGAAAAAGGATCATAGTCCAAAACGTTTTTTCAATTTTGAACCATATTGTTCATGTCCATTTACATTGCTTAAAACAATTCATATGTCATTCTATTTCATTGCATTACCTCTATAGTTCAAATCATTTTTCTATAAGAGTATATTTTCAGTACATATTCATAGTATTTACACAAAAAAACATTTTGCCAAGTATGGCCATGTGTCATGGGCATAAATCTTAAAGTAAAGAAAGTCTCAGATCCAATTCTTTGATGAGATCCTTTTGTTGCTCCCATAATTTAGTTGTACCGTCCTCTAGGAGCAACCTTGTCTTAGAGAGTTGATTAGTTGGTTCATTCATGTGTTTGTATATATGTTGGAATGATACATGTTCAAAAGATTCTACCACATGATAGATGGCCTCATAGGTGGATATGAGATAGATATTATTAGGCCTTCTATTATATTTGAACCAGTCGATAACGATTTTGGAGTCCCTAGGGCCATAAACTTTAGGGCTCTCACCCTACTATAGACAACTAGATTGAGAGCCATCATAATGCTTGTGAGTTCAACTTTGTTGTTACTTGCCTCAACTATATTACTTGAAAAATTATATGAGTGACTATATGGGATATGTATAATACCTCTAGTCCTTCCCCTGCTAGGGATACCTTATGCAACGTCGTGAAAAAAGCACAAGGCCTATTCCTTGTCGGTCATGAGAGAATCATCAGGTCGCTTTTGTCTGTCCTTCTGGATCCGAGGATACTAATCTACTATAGCCAAACTTTTCGCAACATAGATGTGTGGAGGAATGTATGTATCATGGAAAAAATTTTTGTTACGAGCTAGCCATACTCCCCATATAATGAGAACAAACAAGGCACGAAAAGCATGGAAGGATGTGTTATTGATCCAATTCATAAAGGTGTCTTGTAAACAATTACCTTCCCAGATGAAATCTAAACCAATAACCTGCTTTGCATAGTTCCACATACCAATGATGTATGGATAATTAATGAAAATATGTCCCATAGATTCACATGGGGATTTACATAGAGAGCATATGCTAGGACCACTGCCAAGGAATTTGACCAGGTGATCCCATACATGAATCCTTTCAGCCAAAGTAATCCACATAAAAAACATCGTCTTAAGTGGGCAGTTTAGATTCCATATCACTTATTGCCACCAATCAAGTACAAGATGATCTTCTTCTCCATGAAGCAACAAATAACCCATTTTTGATGAATAAGTGCCACCATAAGGATTTTTTAAACAATTTGTGTAATTGTCCCACATCACTTTCTCACCATTTGTAAAACCCAGATCCTTTGATGATGTCCTTTCTTGGTGTAGTAAGGTAGTATGCAGAGAATCATGAATCTGATGAAGGAAGATAAGGCCTTTGTTCAAGAGGACATCAATCATCGCTTGAGGAAGTTTGCGATCATTTGAACTACCTAGCCAAGGGTTAGATCCATTTTTATTTATTTTTCCATTCCCTATCTTCCAAAAGAGCCAATCTCCAATAAGGTTGTTGGCAGATTGAATATCTTTCCACATCATTAAAATATCTTTCCACATCATTAAAATATTCCACATCATGGAGTATTCTTAACTTTTTGCAGAGTGTAGGACCTCCTGTGCAATACCAATGGCATCATGAATTTGTCTTCTCTCTAAGAAAGCAATTTTTTCAAGGGATATAGCAGTCGGTAGGCTATCTTTGATCACGTTTGTAATGACTTTTCCTATTAGTTTGAAAACATAGTTACATAGAGAGATAGGTCTAAGCTCATCCACTTTTTTGACTTTGTCAACGTTTGGACTTGGTGTTAGGAAAGTAGTGTTAAAGGCCGCTAATTTTTTTTCTTTACATCTTGATTCTTCAACAACTACAATAAGATCCTCACCAATAATATCAAACATACCTAAGTAAAACTCAACTGCCCAACAGTCCAGACCTGAACTTTTGTCATGATGCATGGATTTAATAGCCCCAACGAGTTCATCTCATGTAACTGGTTCTTTTAATTATCGATGAGCTCATGTCAATATGAAGATGCTATTATAAATAATTTTTTCCTTGGAAAATAGTTTGTAATTTTATATTAATAAAATCGCATTAACCGAGACTGAAAGGTCTTTCTTTACATATGATGCCATAATCATGCCCTATTATGTGAGGACAACTACTACATGTTTATGGATTTGTTGATTTGCTTAATGAAGGTTGCTGTTCTATCTTGTTCTCTGGAAATATGATGAGTAGAGGATGTTTCAAGTTATAGGAATGACACATCTACATCAACACTACTTAGGGATAGATAGATCATCCACCCAATGCCACTACCTACTTCTATTGAAGCTAATTCAGATCTATCCAAACATGACAACCTTTTTGCATCTAAAATATAGAAAACGACAAAAAGAAGAAATCATCACAAGCTTCTATTTGCACATCCATGTGAGCATGTATAGAGTATTCTCATCCTGTTGCAACTAACATAATTTGTTATATGGTAGCAAAAACATAAAACTTATTTGCAGAAATAGGGGCATGTTGATATAGATTATCGATTGTTTGCTTCAGTATGGTCTTGGTTTAATATTCACTAGTTGGTCTTTGGAAAGTCTACCAGCCTCAGAGTTCCTCTCTATATAAATATGATGGAAAGTGATCTATTAAAAGGAGGCAAGTATAAGCCTGATTTCTTTATAAAGTGGTATGATAAAAAACTCCCTAGGGTCTTCTATGCTTGAGTCAATCTATGACCAATTATGAATCTCTTGTAACTTGGAGCTTTTGAAATCCTTTTGATTCTGCAAGTGCAAAAAGAATCTTTAGTGCATATAATTTTGCCACATTGTTTGTACTTGGTCCAAGGCTTGCTTTGAATTTTGTCCACTGTGTCATTCAAGTAAAGGACATCTCTTGCTACCCCAATTTTTTGTGTTCCTTGAGACGCCCAATTGAAATAGGCCCAAGCACCAAATTTGTTAATAATTTACCAACAATCTAAAGTGTCTTAACTCTTTTAGTTTAAAATTGATGTACATATAACCTCTCTCTCAACTTTAACATGTAATTTTTATATAGGAAATACATGCTCGTAACCATAAGGTCCACACAATACTTTATACACAAAATGACTTGATCTAAAAATTTATTCTATAAGTAAAAAGAACATATGATTTGTGAATAGTTTGAATTCATCTCAAAAAAGTTGAATACATATTTTTTGCATTAAGAATAATAAGATATATACTAGCATAGCTACTTAACTCGTGGCTGGTGAATGTTGATAGGCCACAAGCTAAGTGCCACAAATAAGTTACACGTTACTTGTTATCCATGCGTAGTTGTAATCACCCATTGTCTATGCCTCAACTACATGTTATCGCTCGTATTTTTCTAGTTAAACAGGTTCTTACCGGAAGAGTGTTATCCTTGCATCAACTACTAGTTATCTATGCATCAAATGTCGATTATTTTTTATATCCATTTGTTTTTATAATTGTTTATTTCAAATTTTCAACGACTACCATAAAATCAAACTGAATGGTACACCTGTCTCATCCTCATGCAATCTAGGAAAAACATAAATATTAGTCTATCCCAAATTCTAAAATATAAACACCTATTGGTAAAATTATAAACTAGAAACGAGATTAATCATATACAACAATGCATTAAAGTATCATTTAAATTATGCAACCTCAAGTTACATCAAAGCTAGTTTAAACTTTTTTATTTGTTATTTTAAATATACTTGTTTCAAAAAACTTTAACATGTCAAACATTTTTCATACCATTACAAAATTTTATGTGTGTGTGAAGATTTTGACATAATTATTATTTTTTAACTATTAAATAAACAAATGAAACAAACAAAACATACGATAACCACTTATACTAAACATCTATTGCATACAACTTCATAATAACGTATCGCTATTATATACTTATGTTATTATGTTTACTTACAATTTTTTTATAAATATATATATATATTTTTAACGTTCATATCCATGGAGTTTCGAATCGATGACTTCGTGCAATGATTGTTTTAACAATACACCTATTCACAATACATCTCATATGTGAAGTGCCTTATTATTATTATACACGAAATGATTGACAAATCTATAGCATTGTGTTATTTTGATGGATTTGCAGTAGACAATCCACATAAGGGAGGCTCAGGTGGCTTGTTATGTTTATCCGACTACATATGGTACAAATTCATAGTAAACATTGGGCCATCCACTAACAATATGACGAAGCTTTATGCCATACACTTGATTTTAAAGCTTGCCATCCACTTGAAGATCAATCTATAGTGTTCGAGGACTCCCTTTTTGTGATTGATTGGCTTAATTACAAGAGTGAACCAAATAACAATTTTCTTACTCCTAGTATTGGCTTAATTACAAGATTAAGCCAAATAACATTTTTCTTACTCCTCTTATGGCTGATATTCGAAGATTAATTCCACTATTAAGTGATATCTCATTCTAGCATATCTACCATGAGCAGAACTATCTAGTAGATTGTCTATCCAAACAAAGCCTATTGATGGAGAAAGAATTCTCTCAACTATGAGTTGTCGAGAAAAACACTATAAAGAAATTAGATACTGGACCATTAAAAACTATCAACCCTTAAGATAAGACTAAGGCTAAGATTATAATAAAATAAACACACTTTTATTAAACATTGTTTAAATGTTTGAAAAATAATATTAAATAATAATACTAATACATATGTGAATAAATATCAATCGACAATATAGGTACCAAAAAGGATGATATAATGATACACCCATTCACTTATAAATATACAAATTATTTAAATACATTATGGAAAAAACTTGAACATCATATAATTAAAATAAAAATACCAAAAACTTAAACATCATAAAATTAAAATAAAAATACCAAAAAATATAACGGAGTCTATAAAACAAAATAACTTAATAATAAAACAAACAAACAAAGAGGCACAATCAACCAATACATAGCCAAGCCGGTCACTCAAAATACAGTTGACCAGAAGTGTTAGATGAAACCACATATGTAACCTTTAGGTGAACCAAACCCACCATAGTTGATCTCTGAACAAAGAGTGCCGTATGTCTTGTGATTGAAAAAGAGGCGTAGAAGTAGTGCCGCCGCTATTTATTTAAAGCTCTAAATTGCAAGTGGAGAGTCCTAATTTTCTCAGGCCTCTTAAGGGTTTGGGAGCAGAAAAGAACTCGGAGTATCCTTGAAGCTCGGAGAAGAGCTTCAGACGGAAGAATGTCTACGACGATGGCCCAAAGGACGATCGCGCCTCTTGCTCGCAGATCTGCACGCAAGCTCCACGCTCCTCTTCAAGGAAGCGGTAAGAACAAGTATCCTTCGCTAAGAAATGACTTTAGATTTCTCATCAAATGCCTCACTCATTTCGTTTTAACGAAACATGAAAATCAATGGAATAACTGTATAGGAACGATCATATAAGAGTCGCCATCTTCTCCCCAGTGACAGATTGCAGGGGTTTTAGCGAATCCCCGATCTTAAAAATTGTCTTCGATTGCGATATTTTGCAGTTTTTACTGTTCTTTGCATGATTTGTATAGCTAGAGTTTGCTTTAAAACCAATCTGGAATAGCAGGCATTTGGCTTTTTTTTCCTTCTATACCTGCGATCGTTGTTCTCTCTCACACACACACATATATAGTTGAAGCTAGGATAGCTTCTTCAATTTGCCAATGGATCTCTCCCACTTTTGATAGCAGCAGTGAAAAAAACAAAGAATAATAATTACACTGGGGATTCTATATTGGCGTGAAGTTTTTTGGGGCATAGTATGGTTGAAGCTAGGATAGCTTCTTCCATTTGCTAATGGATCTCTCCCACTTTTGATAGTAGCAGTGAAAAAAACATAGAATAATAATTACACTGGGGATTCTATACTGGAGTGAAGTTTTTGGGGCATAGTATTTCAAGAAAAAGATGGGAGTAATACGAAGAGGCTCAGAAACGATGCATGATATATGAAATAAAGGTTACAAAGCCATGCCTTGCACCGTTATTTGTCATAAAGGTGACTACGTGGCCAATAGAAGTTGTATATTAATAATTCTACAAGATAAAAGTCGACATCAGAAGCTGAAGTATTTCAGCCATCTCCTTATCAGGATGCCTCTAGCAAAATCGTTTATTCCGAATATTGGACAACGGATAAGAAATGCACTAAAGTGGTTTGCCAACTGGGGGTTATTGGATTTTCGATCAAATCAGGGAGCTCCTAATTATTACTTACACGACGAATCATTTTAAACTCATGTTTTGCAGAGGATCGGGGACGAGGGCGGGGGGAAATATCGAACAGCTGGAGAGAGCTCCCAATTTTCAGGGGAGGACAGTGTACAGGACATGGGGAACCCCAGGAAAAAATGACTATTTCTTTTCACAATAAATTGTGATTCAGCATAAATAAACATCCACAGGACCATACATCATACAAATTACATTGACATATCTTTACATCGCAAATCAAGAGCCATGAGAAAAGTTTTCATTTTATTGACAACTTTCTATTTATAATCTTATAGTCTTTGATACAGAAATGGCAAATTAAAAAATTGATCAATGTTCATTGTTAAATATTCATGCATAATACAGTAATTAAAACAGCAACAAACAAGAAGCAAGTTAACATCTTGCTTTTCCAGGCGAAAATGTTACCCAAGCGAAAAGCACAGCTGTTGTTGCAAAAACCCCTTCTCTTCTTATTGTCCTTTGGAATTCTATTTTACAGAATGCTTGTTTAGGAGTCTAGAGATGGATTGGGTGGCTTAAATAGTCCAATGGGCTGCCTCATAAAAATAAGGAAAAATTTATTAAAAATTAGGTTGTGTTTTTTACCATAGCAGCATAATTCGACTGTATTGGCCTACGGAAATTTCGAGCAATTCGAAATTTGTCGAATATTCGGTCTAGGTGTAATATGAATATGAGCTCCTACTAGCCGATGACTAAATTTTGAAGGCCAATTTTACAAACCCATTTTGAATTATTTAGATGCGATAAAATATATATCTATTATCATTCAATTGCATCATTAGTGGTAAATACTTTTTCACTTTCTTGTTAAAATAATTATTTGTAACGGTTGTCTCTCTCACATTCTTCACGTCCCAGCTTGTTGAGATTTTATATTTTTATTTTTTTGTTGTTGTAAACATTATGTTTAAAAATAAATGAATGAAATTTCTATGTTTACTATTTAATGGTTGATATTCAATATTTTATTAAAAATACTATATATGTATTGAGTCTACTTCTGTATTTTATTTGGATTGGATTTTTTTGTTATGTATATTTCCGTATCGAATTGTATTCGTACTCGAATTATGCTACTATGTTTTTTACTGGTCGGGGTAGCCCTGCTGTAGGGAACACGAGGTTCAGAAATGCAGGAGACACATCTCTGCGGTACACAATTATAAACATTAAGTAAGCCTTTTAATATATGTTTGCAAAAGGAAGATCGCCCGCACATCAATTTAGACTTGATGCCATAATCCACCTATATAAAATTTGTAGCTGAAGAAAAAAACATTCAAAATAATAATTAGCTTAGCAACCTTCATGCAAGCGTGGTCAATAGAGTACAATGGCAACCTCACTACGAGAAAGGATATCTAAGTTCTGCAATAAAGCAATGTTGAAGATGAGAAGCATATTATCTTTGAATGTTCATGCCCAATTTTTTTTGAGATTTTGCACAAATCCCCTCTCCTCTTGCTGCCCTTTGTTCTCATCACTCACAAATGCATTTTTAGGGGTTTAGAGATGGGTTGGTTGGCTCAAGTGATCCATTGGGTCTCTCTTGTTCAAAAAGAGAAAAATAAACAAATGGTTTTTCATTATTCTATTGGTGGTGGTGACCTTGTCGTAGGTGACGGTAGTACTTACCTTGCATTTGGTGATGCCTTAGGGATGTTTCCAATTGTCTCCTCATCCCCAAATCATAGTGGACATAGGGGATACGTCCCCATGGTACACCTTTATGAACAAAAAGTGAGCCTTTAGATTTTTTTGGAAAAGTAATATCACTTGCACATTAATTCAACTCGATGCCTCCATCCCCTCATAAGAATTTTACTTTTTTGTTGTTGCAAGTAAGCATAACCTTCTATTAGAAGTCAGATAAAATTACAGTGAGCCTCTGTTAGAACAAAGGTAGAAAGCACTTCTGCCAACCTAATCTTCAGGCATCTCGACCAACTACCCTTACAAGACAAACACCAAGAATTACATCTCCCCCTTCCCTGAGAATCTACAGACTTCCCAAAATTCATATCCATTCTACTAAATCCCATAGGCCGTATGTCCTCTTTCCAAAAATACACTATAAGCTTCTAAATTACAAAATTGCCACGGCCAAATTCTAACTCTTGGCTTTAACGTCGGATCAACCATAGTTATTATATCAAAACCAAAATTTAAAAGAAAACAACCAGAAACTTAATAGTCATGACGCCCAGAAGAAGGGTCAAAAACATTGCTCGCAAACCATCTCGCTCCTGCAAACCCGTCACGAACCCGAGAAGTTCCAACATCCGCTGCACTCGACTTCCCAACCACACTGCGAATTCTAGGACACATACTAGCTTCAGCATTACGTTCTAGACTAGGGCGAGGTAGAAAGGAAATGCCAAGATGGTGAGCTATAACATTCACTTTCTTGCGCATCAGACGCATATCGTTCCATTGCTCCTTCCAAAAAGGAATTGGGACCTCGTCCCCTTGGAATTTCGCATCTCGCTCTGCCAGCACATGACCCAACAGGCCCTTAAGAACCCAGAACAGAGCCATAGACCTATAATACAGCGAAAGGCGGGCTCTAGTCGTGCCTGGGTCGCTAATCCAAGGCTCCATGGCCTTGAATATTCCTCCATTGGCTTCACCAATTCTGAATCCACCCGGAGGGTCTGCGCAAGGGCTTCCATTTCTTTCGAAACTAGCGGTGGCACAGTGGTCTTATACATCTGGGCCGCATGAACAACTCGTAGCTGCTCACGACTAGCACGCTTATGGTCGAAACCTCCCTTGGCTTCCTCTGGAATCTCCATGCCGTGGTCTCCTCTTAGCACCCGAGTCTCCTGCGGTTTCCAAGCAAACAATTTATCAACCAAGAATCCCTGTGAACGTAGTATGTCATCACCCTAGGCTTGGTATTTATAACCCAACGACCACCCCAAGGAAATCATGCCAGCGTCTGCGTGAATGTATCCGCATTACCACCTTGCCATGCCATGATTGCAACATAGCTCGAATTCTGCCTCTATTAGATCTTTTGGACCGATGTACCCTCCTTTGCCTCCTACCACCACAGGGGCATTGAAGTTTACACGCTTCATTGTACTAGACCATCCCTTCATCATCCTCCGCGACAACGTGCCTGTTGTACGCTATATAACTAATATCCGTGGGAAGGGCGAGTCACCACCTCCAACACGTGGCCTCCCCTCTTGGCCATGCACCTCCCACCTCCTGTCTTATCCATGCTGATGCCACCTGCATTTGGGTAGATAAGAATTTTACGTTATTTTGTATATGTTTTTTATTTTGTTCTTTAAAAGGCTTCATTGGCATTGCGAGCACCCTAAGTGGTACTACACATACATTGCTTTGAAAAGAACTATTGTAAGCTGAAAATAGTTTGTATGAGAAAGTTATATCCTTCAGTAGTTAACTTATGCCTTGACTACAACAGTTCCAAGTGGATGCCACATCATTGCCCATTTGTCACACATGTGGAGCTAGTCACAAATACAATGTGTGGACTTTTAATAATATTCTAAAGGTTCCAAAACCTTAATACTAATTTGGAGTTGGGGTATGCAAAACCCTAGATGTAACCGTAAAATGATCAAGAGTTGTTAAATATTGGGTCTTGAGGGGATAATAGTGTTCAATTTCTATTGTAATGATTTTTTGTTCCCTAGTCAATATGAGCAGAGGAGTGAGATATTAGGGCAAAGCAATTGAAGAAGAGCACCTCGCAACAACCTATCATAGGTCATAGTGTCTACTTGCTCCATAGCGAGTCAATGCTTCTTTGTATATTCATTATAAATTTGAGAAATATTAAATAAATAGGAAAGATCTAGTCTTTATTTCTTGTTGGAGCTTTCACCCTCACAGGTTTTTGTTAGGTATTGGAGTCACTTTGAAAGTGTCTACACCATGTTTGGGGATGCTTCATGTGATGTGGGGTGCATGGTGTATGCATGAGCCTTGGTTGTTTTGTAATGCACATGCACATGTGGAGGTGGCTTACTCTTATATTGCTATACCTTACTTGATGCTTATGTGGAATTCTTCCTTGGAGAGTTGGAGACTTCTTCATGATGGTCACATGGAGGTTCAGTTGCTTGCTTGGAGGATGCCTTGCCTTGGAGGAAGAGCGTTGGGTATTCTAGAGGAGGGTGATGAATCCTAGATGGCATGAGCACACTTCGTTGCTTGCATGGAGGCTTGTACTTGACTTGAGTATGCTTAGGTTGAGGAAGTGAACAAGGAGATGTGGGTGGACTAGGAGGAGTACATTGCTTTAGAGGAGACTTGGAGGCTCATGGAGGAGTGATGGACACATATTGTGGAGTGTTCTTGCCTTGGAGTCTTGCTTGTTGATGAAATCACCTTGGAAGTTTACATGTGTCTTTTTGGAGTTTAGCGCTTCACATATGTGGACCTACTTACTAGAGATAGGTTACTTGTAAGGGTTTAGGCCCACTTTATATTGTTGTCCTCCCTTATCTCTCATATAAATAGAGGAAGGAGAGAGTCATTTCACTAGTTATTAATCTTGTGTTAGAGGTGTGAAGAGAGCAACACATTAGTCTCTCTCTTTCTCTCTCTCTCTCTCTCTTGTTGGAGCACGTATGCCCAATTTATCATTGGCTTTTACAATTTGGATAAAGAATCAATAATATTATATATACAGAAAAATTAATGATGATAATTGATAATTTACATTTAGTGGACCCTGAATATAAATATAACCTAAAGGGGTGCCTTTGTTGATTGTCATGATTTTTAAGTTATACCTATTTATTATTGTCTTTATTATTAATTAGTGTATTATTTTATTAGATATATTTGTCTACTTACTATTAATATATGTACGTAACATTGCTAACCTCTTTAAAAAGTTCTCTTTGGCACCTACATTGCATTTCACAAGTGTACAAGAAAAAACAAGATAGTTTTCTTCTATCTTCTCCACATCAAGCACCTAGAGTAGTACTAGGGTTTCCAAATGCCACAAAACCCTGGTCTTCTTCTCTCACAAGAACCACAAGAACAACTGTTCCCTTTCCTCCTCTAGGGTTTCTCCCAAACCCCAGCATTCCTTGTCTTCTTAGGGCAAATACTAACCCTAACATCTAGCTTGCATCAACACAAGAACCCTAGTGCTCAAGACGAGAGCAAAGTACAAAGAAGAAGAAATACACATGAAAGAGACAAGTTCGTTCTAACTCTCACATTTCTAAGGATGATGTGTGGATAAATGAATGAAAAAACTTTCTCCACTCTTTATATATATGAAAGGTGAGGGAGGCACACAATAATAAAGTGGACAATATCTACAAAAAATCATTAGATAGGTCCACATGTGAAGCACTCCAACTTTAGGTGACACATCTCAAGCCTCAAGGGAGCAAGGGAGGCCCACAATAGTAAAGTGGACAATGCCCACATCTAATCATTCAATAGGTCCACAAGCGAAGCACTCAAACTCTAAGTGATACATGACATGCTTCAAGGGAGGCATGTCCATTAAACAAGGGTTCCAAGGTTAATTATCCACAAGAAATATTCAACACTCTTCCTCCAAAGGCCTTCGATGCTCCAATTTTCTCTCCTAATCCATGTGTACCTCTCGGTCCACCACACCTACATGAACACTCCTCAACCCATTTGTTTGCAAGTCTAGCACAAGTCTCCATGCAAACAATCAAATATCCTCATGCTACTTAGGGATGAAGGCCCTCGTGCTAGATGTCTGATGTTCCTCCTCAAATGGGTTGTCCACCCAAACAAGCAACTGAGCCCTCCATGTGCTTGCCTCATGTAGAGTGTCACCAAGCCACATAAGTATCCAACCTCCTAAGGAAGTGCACCACATAAACATCAAGTCAAGGTATAATAATCCATGAGTAATCTATCTCTAATGTGTATGTCCATCATGGTACAACCAAGGGTAGTCAACACACCATACACCCCACATTACATGATGCACCCTCAAGCATGGTGTAAACACTTTTAGAGTAACCTCAAAAGCTAACAAGGTTATGGCCTTCAAGGAGTATTAGGAAACATATGGGTTCCTAGCTCAACCAGCAGCCCAATTTGTAAAGCTTTGAACGTGGCAAAGAAGAAACACAAGTACAAAAATGGACTAAATCTTGAAAGGGTGGTCCCCCAGTTATGCCTGTATAATGGGTTGTGGCACTTCCCTTTAGATCCTAATGTGCAGTGAAGTATGAGGGTCTGGACACTCACTGTCAGTGATCAATCCTTTAACAAACTAGGTTCTCAGACCTTTCAGCTATAAAGGATCTAAGGTTTGATTATGATGTCCAATAAATCCCAGATTGAAACATAAACTCATTGAATTTTTTTAATCTAATCATACATAATAACAATGTAACAGAATACCCGGATGCGGGTGACACAACGTCCACCTCCAGGGAACACCTGGCGCATGAGCAAACTGATGATGCGGAGGTTGGCCACATGATTCACGACGACGAGCATTTAAACAGGGAGGAAGGTGGCAGGTCTGCCAGCCCGATGGGTAGAGGAGCGGTCATGTCTGGTTTAAACCGACGAGCTGGGAATTAATGTGCAATACGAGCCATCATCATGCCTTGCACAATGGGACAATTTAGACTACGCATAGAGGGAATTCTCATTTCCCCTCATCCATCAATGTGTCTAAGCCTGTGTCTGTGTCTGCAACTGCGTTTGCTGCAGCGTCTGCGCCCTCTCAAAGCCCATACTGCTGCTTCTTTGCATCTGCATCAGTTTTGTGAGTATACTGTTGTAAATTTGCACCTGCACAATACTTCTCAGGAAGATATGCCCAGGCAGCGAGGAACCCCTCACAGAGGAAATGCTGGAAGAGGTAATGCTGGTAGAGGAAATGGCCGGCGAAAAACAAACATAGGGGATACAGACGGCTTCGTGCAACAAATCTCCATGCCGGTTTGCTGCCTGATAGATGAGTGGGAGTCCAAAGCGGTGTCGGACCACCTAGCCTCAAGTAAAAGTGGTGGACGCATCAACCACTACTGGATGATGAAAAACATGCTCGGTCTGTTGCTAGAAGACATGACAACTAAGTGGAATGGAGCGAGGGACATTTCTTAGAGCCTGCGAACCAGTATTCTTCAGGAGGATGTGCAACTAAAAACCTTGGAGAGGAACTTTAATCTAAGAAATTACTCTGTGTTCCCCAACAGTGGAAATGAAGAATACACCAGGGAAAAAGGTGGGACCTCATTTGCTGATGCGCATTCTCCAGGACAATTCCAGGAACAGGGAGCACTCCCGGTCAAAAGGGGACATGAGCCCATGCCCGAAGCCATCATAGCCACACCAATACAGAAGAGACAACCCGATGAGCCTGCGGACGAATTTGGACCATGTCCAATTCTTGAAGAAATCAATGAGGAGCATGCTAAGGACGCACCAACATAGAGGCCACGACATCCTCCCTAGTTCACTCTGTGAATTTGAGTTTTTTTGTGCTTCTCTGTTTTTAAAATATGTTGTTCTTTCAGCAGACTACAGTCATTTTTGGCACTGTAATATGTCAGTCCAGGTGTATAGACACAGAAGAAACAAATGTCTTTACTTCTATGAACATCATAATACTACTTTTTTTGATCGTTTTGAAGGGTGGTCTGTTAGCTTACGACCGCCCTAGCTAGGTTTTGCTATAGCTCTGTACTCTCTTTGATACTTTGAATACAAATGTTCTCTGCTATTTACAAAAAAAAAACAATGTAACAGAATAAATTATGAATGATGAATATGCATTAGATTGTCACCACTGTATTTCTGAGTTCTCATTCTATTAAAAAATTGAAAATCTAGAAGATAGAAATCATTCAAGTCTCAATGAGTTGGTAACTATTACTAATACAAATTTATAACATACATCAAGTGAAAAAATTACAAATAAATTCAGAAATACAACCATACTGAAATGGAAACTCTAAATTGTGAACTCTTAATCTTATACGTCAAGATTCAAATTTTTAAATGTCTTGGGACTTAAAATAAGGAGTCAAGCTTATCAACATTCAAAACAAAAACAAACGAAACGTAGAAAGAAGTAGAACATGTCAAATGGCAAATGAGCATCATTGCTTAAGTCATTTGCATTTAGTCGCTGCGCGAAGAAATTAGGATCAACCATGGGAGGAATGCTGATATTTGAATCATGATAATTTGCATTCCACCCCGAGTTGTGCCTTATCAGGCCCCTCCTCCTCATCTACCTGTGTATCATCCTCTAGATCAACATCCAACTGTGTCGCTGGTCCCTTCAAATACTTAGAAATCTTCCTATGCTCAAGATGTAGGGCACTATGCAAAACAACTAACTTTTCTGCATTTCTAGAGGTACACTTGTTCCTCTTGATAGGGTGGATGAAGCTATATGTGGGCCAATTCCTCTCTGCTGTAAAGGAGCCAACAACCTGAGACAACAAAGGAAAAGTAAGATGTTTGCACTCTGGAGCTTCATCCCCTTGCATCCTTCACCAACCAATTGGGTCATCTTGGCCTATATCTTTGCGATCTACTTGAGCATCGTATTAGATTTTAAGATAACAATATTATTTTCATCTCTTTCAACTTTAATTGCAATAACTACAAGTAAGGATCACTGAAAGAATATCCAAGCACTGAAACACAAAGAGACAAAGATTTATCCTGGAAAACCACAAGGAAGAAAACCTAACAACCTTCTCTTACTCAGAGATATTATTTCAAGATACAATAGTACATCCAGATACAAGCATCATCACATAAACAGGCTTTAGACAAACCCTAGAGCCAAAGGAGAAATCTCTCCAACAATAACGAACCCAGAAAAGTCTTCTACAACCTAGAAATAGTCTTTGTCTAGCTGGAGCGAACTTCTTTCTTGAGCTTGAGCAAACTTGCGTGGTGTGTCAATTGAGGAGGGTGTCCCCTCTATTTATACTTGTTTTCTGACTGACTTTTTCCACTGGGGCCAACTTCTCTTCTTGGAAGAATAAAATACAATTTTCTTTATTACCTTCTAGGGCCGACTTAGATATCGTGAGGTTGCCTCACATAGCTACAAACATCAACAGCCTCTTAGGTTGGGAGGCATCATCATGCTGGAATACATCTGGATATCATCTGAGCATCACAATTGTCTTGAACATCTCGTCATCATAAGGAAGGTCTCTTCTGATCAAGTCCATCTGACCAGAACAACTGTTCCCATTGGAACCATATTATCTTTCCAAAGATAATATCTGATCTGCTTGATCAGCTTGGTCATCCTAGACCATAGAGGATTTCATTCTCATGCACTTTATCAGACTAACACTGAAGGGAGGCCACAATCCCCAGGAAGGCACTTCTTCAAAGCACTTTATCGAACTCAATTCTAAGGGAGGCTGCAATCCCAAGAAGACTCTTCTTCCAAGCACTTTATCGATCTCAAATTGAAAGGAGGTTACAATCCCCAGGAAGACTCTTCTTCCAAGTACTTTATCGATCTCAAAATTGAAAGGAGGCTATACTCCCTAGGAAGACTCTTCTTCCAAGCACTTTGTTGATCTCAAATCGAAAGGAGGCTGCAATCCCCAGGAAGACTCTTCTTCCAATTTACCAGTCATTACAACTGGAAGGCGGTGATGACTACAACTAGTCCACCCCTCTGGGTCCACACACTCCACACTGGAGCACTCTCCTCATAAGAGACCATCCCTCATAGGGGGGAGGGAGTTTGCTTTTAAGCTGGGAGGGTGTGCCAAAAGGTTTTAGAGAGACGCGCATGGATTAATGATGATCCCTCTTCCTAAAAGATAGGTACCTTTGTTTCTGTCTTTTCTTAATGTGACAGGCTGTAGAAATACCTGTGTGTCTACGGAAATATCAGGATGATGAGAAAGATCAAACATGAGCTTCTTATGCATGGCTTTACAGTCTTCATCGAACCATTTGTTCATGGGATAGGAGTCAAGAGGGTGAGTGGGCCTGGTATAGTTAATGTTTGTGTAAAATGTCTCATGAACAGTCCCCTAAAAGAGTTAGGAAGTTAGAGTTCAAGTTTCAACGTGGTTTTGGGGAGAGAGTAGAAGCCAGGGAGAAGTTGATGCAGACAAATATCGTAAGTGATATAATAGTTATCACACTTGACTGTAAAATGGAGGGTGAGGGTGAGGGAGAGGAGGACCAAGAAAGGGGATGCATAGGGTAAAGAAGGCCAAGTAGGTATTGGCAAGGGAAAAGTTGTCAGAGACTTGAAAGTCACTGCTAAAGATTCTCATGTTATCATTTTTTTTACACTAATTAGGAACTTTGTGGTTGTTTCCATTCGGTGGATGGTTATGTGGATCAGGTAAAAGGCTGGAAAGGATAAAGAAGGCCAAGCAGATATCAGCAAGGGCAAGGCAGTCAGAGACCCAAAAGTCACAGTTAGAGATTTACATGTCATTCTTTGTACACTGTTACAATCTTTGTGGTTGTTTCTATTCAGCTGTTAATGGATTTTGATGCATGGCCTAGTTCGGCTTGTTCACAGCAAGGGGAAGGTAGTCAGAGAGACCATGAAGTCATGGATAGAGATTCGCATATTATCATTTTTGTATACTGATTAGGATATTTATGGTTGTTTCCATTCTGCTGTGGGATGAATTTTGGTGCTTGGTCTAGCTTAGACTTTTTGGGCTTAATTTGTCCTATCTAATTATTTTGTGTAGGACCGTGTTGCTTGCAAATCCTTCTTGGTGTTTGTAAACTGACTTTTTTGTTGTTTAATAATTTTTTACTTTGGAGCAAGAATGATGATGTTTCTTGGTATTCACTATTCACTAATGCAGAATGGGTGTGCTCAGTTACTTTACAAACTCAGTAGTATTTCATAGGTCTCTGATCAGAATCTTCCAAGAGGCAGTGTTGTCCATTGTCATGCCATTGAAGAGGTTGCATTTGCATGTTCTCTTAATAATTGTTTGCTACAAAGTTTATGCTTGCTGTCATGCATTGTTATGATCATATATTGCTGCTTGGGCTAGTTACAATATCTGCCTTTTGTTTTTTGTAGGAGTGAACTTTGCACTCCCACAGTGTTGATGCTATGGTACTTAGCAGTCCCATTGATCTACTTGTGGTCATTTTTTGGACATCAATAAAATTATGTGATCTGATCTGATCTTTTCTTAACTGTGTCCTTCCCAAATGGTAGCTCTTTTAAAAAAAATATTCTTATCTATGTTCACCTTATTTGATACACTAGCCTCGCCTTTAAATTTGCTAGTCTATACAAAAATGCTTGCAATCAAGTTTGATAGATGTTGTGATTCACCTTGTGAAAACATATAATTACTTGGAGGGTAATCCAATGACCATGGATGTAAGGATGTTGTTTGCTTATGAAATTTGTTGTTTGGTTATGATTATATTGCCTGACCCCTATTTGTCATTGCTGGCTTGTCCAACCTCTGTGATGCCAAATCTGGTAGCTGCAACTTGTCTGTTTGTGCAATCCTGTAATTGCATCAGTGGTGTGATGCTCATTACCTAAGAGACCTCTGGTATAGTGGTATTGTTTATTGTAGTGTTGGTCAAAGCGTGCTTATGGAATTAGAGTACAAAATTGAGTCTCTATAGGCGAGCACATATAGATGTGATGCATGTTATACAACTGCAAACCCTGTTTGTGGATGAAGAGAAGATATATACTTACGAGTTGAGGTTGCTTTGGGTTCTCTTAATATAATTCCAGAGTCATGATATTCTGGACGTCTAAAACCACTGGAATTTTAACATTTGAACATTGGAAAATGTACATATAGAACAGAAAAGTAACAAATGTCAATGGAAAAGATTAGCAACTGGCATCATGATCCCTCATATTTTAAGGGAGCTAGCAACTGCAGATTTTAGGTCTATTAACAACGAGGCATCTCACTCATTATAACTGAATATTTGTTCTTTGAGGCAAGTGCATGTGAATAGTAAATAAAACATGGGTAGACAGACCTAAATAGTCTCACAATGGCAGTTGGTAAGATGAGATTGTCATTGATGTAAGCAATATCAACACTGATAATGAAAAGTTGGAAAATCTAGGTTGTAGCAGAAGTTTGTTCACGTAGTTGCAATCCATTATTTAAGCTATAAACAGTACTTGTTTCCTGTTTCACTCAATACCATCAAAATTTTGCAGGGATTTTGAGAGGCTTTGAACGAGGATACTCAGCCATTGCTTCCGATTTGGAGAGAAGAGCATGTGCTCAGGGAGATGCAAATTCCAGTCTGTGTGAGGTATTGGAATAATCACAAACACTAAACCTGCATTACCTCAATCACTTATAGTATTCTAGTCTCTCCAAGGTTCTTATTGATTTGGGCTTGCTTACTGTTTCTAGCACATTAACCTGTATAATCCTTAATTCGGCTTACTATCAGTAATTCATCTATACTTTGAAATGAATGCTTGGCGAAGAGAATACACCGTACTTATATAAGCATGTAGTTTCGAGGTTTTCTTTTTTCCATCTTTAAATGTATAGTTGGATATTTGCTTAGTGCCATTGGATGATGGTTAATGCTGGATGTCAGCCAGAAAACTTATGTACACACATTTTCTCAGAAGCTATCAAGAAATGTACAGACTGCAGCCAGTCCAGAAACGACTACAAAATTTCTAAGAAGTTCTCTTCTTAACCAAACCCCAAGAAATGCTCACTGTCCTAAAATTGCAGGAGATAGATTATCAGCAGGATATATAACTTCGCACTTTCTAAACAGGTAAAGATTGATTTTGAGTGCGTTGTTGTGTTGGGTAATTTAGAGTATGTACGATTTCAATGTAGACTGGAAAATGCATATTAAATGTTTATGTCAGTGGTAGCTTTTTGCGATAGCAAATTGCACCCCCAGGGGTCATACATTGTAAGCTTTTGACATGGCTGAAACTAATTGAGCCTGTAGAAAATATCTTTGTACTTCACTTTTGATATTCTTTTTGATTTAAGTTTTTGTGGCTTTTCTTAGCGTTTCTATTCTTGTTTTTTTATTTTATTTTTTTAAAATATTTTGATTGTTGGATTTGCATCCATTTCAGTTCATCCACTTATATGAAGCGGAGCTTTGCGACTGATGCTGGTAAGCTGATTTTCACACTTTCTGTTCTTGTGCTATCTGTAATTGCTCAACTGGACAGTATACTATTTTTAAATCATGCATTGAAGACACTTAAATTTTTGGGATAAGAGAAAACACTTAAATCATCCAAATTATTTGATTTTTTGGGATAAGATAAAACACTTAAATTGAGCCCAGAAATGAACATTATCTCATTCACAGGGAAATAATTTACTGTGCTTTGCATCATCCACAATCAATATGGGTTAATATATAGGATTAAATGTTTTTTTTAACAGAAGCCGAAGAAATTTTTTTATATATAAAAAAGGCTGAGCACAGCCATCCTTACACAGTCTATATTCAAAACTTTGCACTACTGTAGAGGAGTTTACAGAGGCTATTATGCTAACGACAGAGAGAAGGAGAGTTCTGAATTTTTTGCTGAAGCTGAAAATGCCCCTGTAAGGGTACTGTCTAACAAATTGTTTGTTCAGCAGTAAACAAAAATACATATATAACCGATATAAAAAGGATCAACGAAACACAAAAATACATATAAGGCCGGGAGAGAGAAGCCTGTCACTTTTTAGCTCCATGCCCGAGAGTTGGCTTGCTAACCGAGGGTTCATCCATCTGAAAATCTCCCACAGCTGGGGATTCCTGGCAGTGACTGCCTTCCGTCATGCTGGATAGCTTCTGGACATCTTCCTTGAGGTAGTCAACCTTAGCCATAAGCTCATGCAAATCCCTGGTGTTGTCATCAATTATCGAGGCGTGACAGTCAAGTTGATTCGAGATGTATCTAGCATCATTAGCGGCATTCCTGGTGCTGTTAACGTTGGTTCCAACCATGTTGAAAACCCATTTCATTCCACTTTGCAAATCTGCGAGCGCAGACTTGATTTCCTGAATATACTTGGACGTTGCCATGCTTTCTTTCTCCTGAATATCCAGAGAAGGCCACTGAGTTATCTCAGATCAACTGAAGGAAAATATACCTGAACCGAGCGAGGCCTGCGTGTGGACGGGCTGTTCCTGAGATATCCATGGCTGAACAGGCACTTCTTTCACAGTCTGGAGGTGCGCTTCACTATCGCTCTGAGAACTAAATAAACAGGCAAAGAGGGAGATGCTATCTTCTTCCAGAGGGACGTTGAACTTATCCATGTCGCAAGAACACCTGAGGACATTCATAGTGATGAGATCTGCAGTGCGAGCGGAGTAAAGGCTAAGGATATCAATGTACAGGGGGATGCGACTCTTCTTAAAAGCAAAACCAATGCCAACTGCACCGCCATGTTGATCCTGACGCGTCGATGGACACGTGCTCGAGCGTTGAGGGGGAACGGCGAAGGGGGAGGAGAGATGAAGCTCCCTTAGAGGATAGATGTTATGGAACATGCTTAAGAATTGATTGGTCTCTAATTGAGACAACAACAACTTTGTTCTTGACCCCTTTGTTGGCCATGTTATCCGCTAAACAATTATTCTGCCTTAGAATGTGGTCGTAAGAGATCTAGAGGTTGGAGCTCAGCCTGATGATACGATTATGCAAACGACTGCAGTTAGTAGTCCCAGCGTTGCGGCCATTCCTCATTTTCTGAATGATTTGTTTAGAGTCTCCAAAGACGATGATCTTTTTGATGTTTTACTTTTGAGCAAGATCAATTCCTAAGTAGAGAGCAAGCCATTCGGCTTTGTTGTTGGTTTTTCGACCAATCCCCCAGGCGTAAGCGACCACTTGATTTCCTCCGGGATCAAAGATTATCCCACCCGCACCTGCCCCCCCTGATATATAGGATTAAATGTTATGCATTGAAGGTTTTTCAGATTATTTATTTTTTAAATGTGTAGGGTAAGTTAGTTTGAGATGATGTTTGAAGTGGTGTTTCAAGTTCCCGGATTCCACCTTTCCAAACTCTTGAATTACGAATCTTCCAAATGAAATTACTAGATAGCAATCCACAGTCATGGTTCATAACCTCATTATTGAGGGATTATTCCCGATATATCTACAAACTCCTGATCTACTGGGCAACAATCCATGTTGAACCTTACTTATACTTGATTTCTTCCTTGTTTGCAAAGTGTAGAGCTTTTGAACCATAAAAACACCATCTATTTTTATTGTCCTTGGTTCTAATCAGGCACAGGTGTAAAGATTGCTTTCCTACATCATAATGACTGATATAAGGTTGAACATCAAAAATCCATTTGGAAATATTTTCATCTGCCAAGTCACTGAGGTACCTAGTCAGGGTACTAACCTAATTTTCTAGAATAATATTCTGGGTGAAGGGGTTTATCCATTCCAAACTCACATCTGCTGGAAACAACGCTGAAAACCCTGAACTTACTGAAAAATGCAGAAAATGATGCTGCTGAAAAGTAAAATCAGGAAAGTATATACTATAATCTCTCTTTGAATTTAATTTTTAAATCTCCCCCCTCTGAGTCTGGGAATTAAATAGCTCTTTATCTCTCCACAGAATGTTTGAAAATGTTTCTACTGTTTTGATTAACTGCCTCCTCTGAACATGTATAATTTTTAAAGCTCTGAGCAACTTTTATGTATCTTTTTGAAAATTCTTGCCTATATTCTGAAGACGTCTGTTGTTCTGTTGCTATAAGATATGATGACTTGTGCATTATGATACTTCTTCTTGACAAGGTTTATAAAAAATATCTTTAATAAATTTCAGAAATCCACGTACGTTTCTGCTATAAAAAGTTATTTAAGAGAGAAAAATACCTCTGAAAATGTTGGAACAATTACGATGGTGTGTTTGTAGACAACTCTGTATATGCTTCACAGGTTGTATTTCTTGTGGTCATAATTAAGGGTGTCAATGCTGATGGAAAGAAAAGCATTTCACAATGACAAGAATACCTTTGTCTTTTCTCTTGCTCTATCCCTATTTTGCAAATCAGCTTCTGCTGCAAATTGGGTTCAGCGGTTTTGCGAGCTTCTAATTTCTCATGTCTCTGAATGTATGGCATTTTCCTCTACCATCTACTTTTTTCCTTGTTCTCTAAATGTAAATAGGGCCCTTCTGATGCATAAATAGTGAGTCTGGTCACTTATTTTATTTCAGCGTCTAATAACATGGTCTAATATCACGGGCTAGGCTTCCTTCTTAAATATGGCAGCTTCCTTCTCAGAAATGGTGGCTGTGTGATGGGTTTGGAAGCAGCTCTTTCTCACGATAGGGAACAAGACATCTCTTCTCCTCGTGCAGGTCTGGTTAGGGACTTCTCTCTTCTGGCAGAAACCTTCTCTTCTGTAACATACACAAATATAAAAATAAACCTAAACATAATAAACATAATGCAATTGAAAAAAGGGCACGTACCCATTCACCTTGTGACCAGTCAATGTGTGTAAGTATACCATCACAAGGCTCATTGCAATCATCAATCTATCAATTATTTGTTATTCATTATATTCTCATATACATTGCAGAAATCCTCTGTCAATTTTATAGTTATCAGGGACTGCCACTTCATTGGTATCAGAGCCATTGATTTGTCCAAGTACAGGTTAAAACCACAAATTGTTCCAGCATTCAAGCTACATCAAATGCCGCTCCATACAACTAGAGGTCATTTGCTCTTCCATACAATGCTTCAACACATCAATTGCACATTTGTAAATTCAAGTGGGCCCTGCTAAGAAGCCACCACTAAAATGGGTTATCGTTATGAAGAATTAGGGTACAAAATTGACAAATTAATTGAAGATATGAACAACAATGCAAACAATTTTATTGAAAACTCCTGAAGACGATGGCTAGAAATTAATAAAGAAGGGAGATAGTTGTCACAAATGCGATAAGAGGTGGAATGCAGGACATCTACGTGAGTGAAAAACTGACAAGGACTAACTGTTAATGATAATTAATGAGCATAGAGAAGGGATTGACCAACCCACTGAGAAATTAGATGAGTCGAAGATAGAACTTGAAACTTATGAAAATCCGCTAGTAACTTTGAACTTTTCGACCCCAGAAAAGGAAATTGTAGTAGCATACAACTCAGATTCCTATTGTGACGAAATACCGCCAAAAGTATCACTGATTCACTAGCATCAATCTCATGCACACTGTTGAATGGGAATGAGAATGATGAATCTAAAAAAGCAATTATTTATTGAAAGGAACAAACACGAGAAGAACCTAGAAAGTATATTTTTCCTCATCTTTGGAAGGCTGCTAAGATTCAGCTTCCATTAAAAAGGGAAAGCGAGCTTACAACTCCACTTGCAAGTTTGACCAAGGAATTGCAACCCAACAAGCGTCGAAGGTTCACTTTCAGCTAGCAGGTCCAAAGACTTCAAGATATGATGTACATCCCACAAAGGAACCTTGCTGGCGCTCAAAGCAAGAACCAAGTCAAGCCCCTACAACCAAACAAACACAAAGATTGTTGATGTATTTGTAACTTCGGAATGTATTCACTTGTATATCTTATGTATTGTACCTCGATGTTTATTTCGGGAAATGTCTGTAATGTATTTGAGTCATGTCATGCCCTGATGTTCTTATCGGGAGATTCAATAATGTAAACAAGTCATGTGAAGTCATTGTGGGTAACCCTCCTATTGATCAAGGGTTAAAGTCCCCACAGTTGTGGGGCACTAGGGTTATTAGACTCTCCTAGAGAAGTCGGCCCTAGGTGAGTTAATGTAAGTCGGATCATTAGTACCCCGGTTGTGGTTACTTGAGCCTACATAACAGAGTTAAAGGTTAAGTGAACGAAAGGATATAGAGTGAGACTCTCTATTTATTACACACACACACTCACTCAACTGGGGCGCATGAGTGAGAGAGAAGAAGCTGGGATCAGAGAAAGAGACTATTGCTGTCGAGAGATTATCTTACTGTTTTGGGTTTTACTTTTGGTGCTGATTCTATCTTTGAGGAAGTTGCGGGGTTTTCTCCTTTATGGTTTCCCCGAGGAAAATCTTTGTGTCTATTGTCTCTTGTGTTTGATTGCTGTGCTTGTTATTCTCTCAGTTAAAGATCCTAAGATAATGCTAGCTTGAATGATAAAAATCTAACATGGTATTAGAGCTAACCTGAGAAGAAGACATTGTGCAACTATAGAAGCTAGGGCTTCTTACTTTTTGGGTCTCTCTCCACAATCCATCATCAAAAGTATGCTAGGATGACTCTCCATTGAAGGGCGCATCTTTCTGTCGAAGCAGAATTCGATTCCGGGCATTTTCAGTTTTTGGTGCTGTAAATTAGGGTTTCTTATAGAAGAAGAATTTTTGAGTGAGCCCAGCATAGGATTGATCTCCTCATCAAAATCGAAGTTTAGAGACCTGGGTCGAGATTTTTGGTTAGGTGTAACTTCGGGAAAGTCAAACCCTAGTTTGACCCCGAGCGAAAAAAACCCTAAATACTAAAACTGATAAGTCTTGGTAAATTCGCTATATCTCGGGATTGCAGAAGTCTCAAGGGTCGAAACTTTCACAGGGCGAAGATAAAATCCTGATGTACATTGTATCCAAGTTTCAGCCTCAGATTCGCTATATTCTAGGAGATATGATTCCTCCAAGTTAGGGTTCCAGCCTCTTCCAGGATTCATCCCTAAACAGGACACCTGGGGAGAATTGCTATATCTCAGGCTACTAAGGTCCAAATGAAATTTCTCAAGATGTTCCAGAAAGGGCACGGACTGTACTTTCTGTGGTAGAAGTTTCAGACCCCGAAGATGAAACAGTGACACATGGCAGTCCGTACAACTTCGCTATGCTGAACTGTCCTGAAATAGGTCTCCTTGGGAAAACGATCATAAGTACCAATTGGTGAAACCAGTTTTGATGAAACCTGTGGTGTTGGAATAGGGACAGGCGAGGCTAATTCAGTGCGAAGTTTCAGACACAGAGGAGCAGTAATTTCGGAGATACCGCAGAAACAGTTTTAGGCATTTCTGCAGAAGAAATTGGTAAAATAGGGCTTCTTGTTTCGGGAGCTTACCTCCACTGTTTTTAGAAAATGAGTACATTGGACAACTCACCTTGAAGAGGTTTATCTTTCTATCCAATTAGATCTGAAAGATTCCAAGTTTTGAAAATTAGGGTTTCTCTGACAAACCCTAGATCAGCCAGCTCCGGAACCAGGACAGACACCTCAAATCGGTAAGATCTAATCTTTTGCTATTTTCATTTGAGGTTCTCATTTCAAAGTGATCTATCACATCAGCTTGATGATAAGCTTGGTGAAGTTGACAACTTCCAAGCATGGAAGTATATGATCTCTCTGAAGAAAATGAATTGGACACCTACATACGTAGACAGGTTCCAGTTCCAAAGGGAGATGAGGCTAAAAGCCTTACACAAGAAGAACTTGGTCAAGGTCAAGAAGATCATTGCTGATTCAATCATGGATCACCTTATACCACAAGTGTCTTCCCTAAAGACACCGAAAGAGATGTTTGATTCCTTGACCAAGCTATTTGAAGGGAAGAACATAAATTAGAAGATGACTTTGAAGAATGTGAAGATCCAGAATGCAGAGACCATACAGTCATACTTTACAAGGGTCTCTCAAATCAAAGAACTTCTTGAAGCGGTAGAAGAAGTGGAGAATGCAGCAGTTCTAATAACTACCTTGAATGGCCTCACAGGATCATGGGATTCATTCATTCGAGGAACGTATTCCAGAAGGAAGTGATTACTTTCAGCAGGCTCTGGGAAGAAGAAGAAGCTCGACTCATAATAAGAGAAGAGAAGATGGGAGCAACTGAAGATCAAGCTCTCACCATCCAAAGAAGATCCCTCAAGAGATGAGGAATACGAAGAACTCGATTATTGAAGAGCCTCTTATCCATCTTAGCATTTGGATAAGAAACGATGCTATTACGAAAGAAGAAGATGATGAAGCTGAAGGCTCAAGAAGGAGTCTACCCATGAAACAAATAAAGATAAGTATTCAATTGTCATTTCATGATATTGTTTTGTTATGCATTTGTTTATATTTAGTTGATGTATTATGCATGATAAAATGTTTTCATTAATGACAGTATACTACTAATATGCATGTGATGGGTAAGTAGCTCGTGGTGCTATACAACTCTCCATTGCTACTTATCTAGAATGAAACCTCTTTGCTGACATATTGGATTAGTGCACAATCTCAATGTTGTCCTGGTAGAGATGGAAGGCATCTAGAAAAGTTTCCGTGAGATATGGATGAATGTTGTATTGGCTAAAATAGTTGCATGATCATATATTTATGCATAAGAAGTTGCCATTATGAATATGCCTTATGAAATGTTTCTAACCATACAACTAATGCATTTGACTTGTAGGAAAGATCGCGTACAATCGCCTACAAAGCAAAGAAGGATGAGACTTGTTCCAAAGAACAAGTGATGACAGTTCAAGATGAAGAATAATATGACGAATGCAATGACATCATTGATGTAGAACCTTCCAGCTATAAAGAAGTAACCAAGAAGAAAGGGAAGACCAGTTCAAGAAGAATGATGTCTAGGATGCAGTATCGATACTTCAAGGGAAGTTCGTAGTTCCATCATGCAGTAGATGGAAACATCATGGGATACAAGGCAAGATTCGTAGCACGAGGCTTCTCACAAAAAGAAGGCATAGACTACGAAGAGACATTTGCAGCCAGTGGGATTTGAGACACATGATAGACATAATCATGTGTGCAAATGAAAGAAGGCCTTGTACGAGCTCAGAAGACACCCATGGGATAACTCATACATGAGGAGCTTGATGAAGATTTGTACCTTTTCTAGAAGGTTGATAGAGGATGACAAGCTCACAGATGGGTGCGAGAAGAACTTTTGAAAAAGTTCAAGATAGAGGATCTTGGTATCCAGTGATCCTAGATGGATACATAGAATATTAGTAGTAGAGGAAGCTACTTGTCACTCCAGTACAGAATGTTTCAGTACAGAGTACGAAAGACAGAGGGAGAATGATGCTCCGCTTAAGAGGGAGTGACTACAAAAGATCTTGAGGTTCGACATGGTACGACAGGATGGACAGCTTACTGATGGCTCTAGGCTTTACTAAGAGTAAAGTGGTTTCCAACCTTTGCTTCAAGGTTGAAGGCGGAAGACCAGTGATGCTCTTGTTATATGTCGATGACTTGTTCCTGACAGAAAAGAGGAACTCATTAAATTTGCAAGAAGGAGACTTGCTGCCAAGTTCGAGATGAAGGACTTGGGTATGATGCACTACTTTCTAGGCATGGAGGTGTGGCAGAATGCAGATGGAATCTCCCTAGGACAAGGGAAGTATGCAGTAGAGATCCTAAAGAGATTCGGGATGATGGACTGCAAGGCCATGACCACACCTATGGCATCGAACATGAAGCTATTGAGTGATGCTTCATCAGAGATGGTTTATGCCACGTTGTATCGTTAGATGATTGGTTCCTTGATGTACCTGACGAATACGAGACCAGATATTTGCTTTGTTGTGAACACCTTGAGCTAGTTCTTGACATATCTAAGATATGTTCACTTGATTGTTGCAAAACATATTCTGAGGTACCTGAAGGGTACAGTTGATTATGGGCTCAAGTATGAGGCGAATCAGAAGATTAACCTGGAAGGTTATGTTGATTTAGATTGGGTAGGCAGTGCCATCGATAGGAAGAGCACTTCAGGGTGCTGCTTCAGTATGGGATCAGGTGTGATCTCTTGGTTTAGCAGGAAACAGTCTTGCGTGGCATGGAGTACAGTTGAAGCAGAGTATGTCGCAGCTTGTTCAGCTAGTTGTGAGGCAGTATGGCTGAGGAAGCTACTGTCTAATTTATTTGATCTCCAGTTGGATGCTACTTGAATATATTGCGACAACCAAAGTTGTGTGAAGTTGTCGGGGAACCTGGTGTTCCATGACAAGTCGAAGCATATCGAGATCAAATATCACTATATCAGGGATATGGTGCAGAGAGGAGCAGTGAAGCTCCAATATGTTGCGACGGACGAATAGATAGCTGATGTGTTGACTAAGCCATTGGCTAGAGTGAAGTTTGAGTACTTTAGGGAGAAGCTTAGTGTTCTCTAGATCGAGGTTCCCTCCAAAGGGAAGTGATGAGTCTGTGAGCCATTTTGACATGGTGAGAGGATTAGTTCCTTCCATGGTCAGATGTAAGGGCTCAGCCATTCTGTCATGGTGAGAGGATTGGTTCCTTCCATGGTCAGATGTGAGTGCTGAGCCATTCTGATGTGACTGTAGGATTGGTTCCTACATGATCAGATATAAGTGCTGAATGCCATTCTTTGAATGGAGGCACCTGTTCAGTTACCAGGAATACTCAGCCTAGAGCTGAGGGCCATTGTGATATGACTGTGGAATGTGTTCTCACATGATCAGATATAAGTGCAGGGCCATTCTAATGTGATTAAGGGATGTGTTCCCACATGATCAGATATAAGTGCTGAAGGCCATTCTCTGGGAGAATGGAGGCACTTGGTCAGTTACCAGGAATCCTTAGCTTGGGGCTGAGAGCCATTCTGATGTGACTGTGGGATTGGTTCCCACATGATCAGATGTAAGTGCAGAGCCTTTCCACAGATGATAGTAGGTGTGTCCTATAATGCTGGTGGATGTGAGTGCTGTGCCTTTTCACAGATGGTAGTAGGTGTGCTCTACCATGCTGGTGATTGTAAGTGCTGTGCCTTTTCACAGATGATAGTAGGTGTGTCCTATCATGCTGGTGGTTGTAAGTGCTGAGCCTTTCCACATATGATAGTAGGTGTGTCCTATCATGTTGGTGGTTGTGAGTGCTGTGCCTTTTCACAGATGGTTGTAGGTGTGTCCTACCATGCTGGTGATTGTAAGTGTTGTGCCTTTTCACAGATGATAGTAGGTGTGTCCTATCATGTTGGTGAATGTAAGTGTTGGGCCTTTCTGACATGGTTCTTGGATGTGTTCCTCCCATGGTCAGATGTGAGTGTTGAGCGTGCCTTTCTGACATGGTGTTGGATGTGTTTCTCTCATGGTCAGATGTAAGTGCTGGGCGGGCCATTCTGACTTAGGGTCAGATATAAGCGCTGAAGAAGACCTACATGGAGGCTAGGCCTACAACCAACATGAAAAAGGGCTGACTCTGTAGAACTTCCTATGACGAGAAGAATCGAGAGATAGCACCAGTGATGATCCAGATCGAGTGATGATGATCCAGATCCAGTGATGATCCAGATCCAGTAATGATGATCCAGATCGAGTGATGATCCAGATCGAGTGATGATGATCCAGATCGAGTGATGATCCAGATCCAGATGAAGATGAAGATGATGAGAACTCAATGATGATCTAGATGATACAGAGAAGAAGACTTGTGCTGATAAATTGTGTCGAGAGAATACCTTCCTAGTTAAGAGGGAGTGTTGATGTATTTGTAACTTCGGAATGTATTCACTTGTATATCTTATGTATTGTACCTCGATGTTTATTCCGGGAAGTGTCTGTAATGTATTTGAGTCATGTCATGCCCCGATGTTCCTATCGAAAGATTCAATAATGTAAACAAGTCATGTAAAGTCATTGTGGGTAACCCTCCTATTGATCAAGGGTTAAAGTCCCCACAGTTGTGGGGCACTAGGGTTATTAAATTCTCCTAGAGAAGTCGGCTCTAGGTGAGTTAATGTAAGTTGGGTCATTAGTACCCCAGTTGTGGTTACTCGAGCCGACATAACAGAGTTAAAGGTTAAGTGAACGAAAGAATATAAATAGAGAGTGAGACTCTCTATTTATTACACACACACACTCACTCAACTGGGGCGCTTGAATGAGAGAGAAGAAGCTGGGATTAGAGAAAGAGACTACTGCTGTCGGGAGATCATCTTACTGTTTTGGGTTTTACTTTTGGTGCTGATTCTATCTCTGAGGAAGTTGTGGAGTTTTCTCCTTTATGGTTTCCCCGAGGAAAATCTTTGTGTCTATTGTCTCTTGTGTTTGATTGCTGTGCTTGTTATTCTCTCAGTTAAAGATCCTAAGATAATGCTAGCTTGAATGATAAAAATCTAACAAAGATGATGCCACCAAGATAACATACGCATCTAGAAAGAATCCTATTAAAAATTTATAATGTGTTGCTGCCTTACACACACTTGGGGGGTTAGCGCAACAGAAATCTTCAAGCTGCTAAGTGTGTCCTTGGGGGCAAGTCTCGAGTCAGGTGTTGTCACTTGATCCTGACTCCTCTATTTAGGCAAAAATCCTAACGAAGCCAAGGGGGGTAGTCCCTAGAAAAGAGTTGCTAACTTCTAAGGCTCTTATTAGTTATTAGTTGTAGATGGGATTGTTTTTTAAGAGTTTTTTAAGTGATTGACTGAAACAAGATATTGCAATATATAGTTTAGTTCGACAGCATAAAAATATATGGCATTCATAACATGATATGACTAAAAGTAGAAATATGGATACAAATAAAACCAGTGCCAAAAAGGAGTCAAAGAAAATAAGTGCTGCTGAAAATGAGAAATGTTTTGCAATGTACTTGGTCAGTTTTAATTTATTCAATGATGAGTGGATTAAGGAAAATGGGATTCCCAATATACCCTGAGGTACGGGGAATATGTCCGGATTATGACAAAGGTGGTCCCACACTTCGAAATGTGGGTTGGATTGGAGTCTCTGAGAGGTTTCCAACACTACACCAATCGAGGGTGCAACCTGACGGTATCCCGAGGTCAATATCCAGTGGTTTTCGCTTCCTTTGAAGAATTTGCCCACACAATATCAAAGATTGATACGCTGTATTTTCATAATGTTTTCAAGGGATGTTAGTTTTATTAAGGTGAGTTGCTTAGTTAGATGTAAGAAACTAATTAGTGCACATCCCTGCTTTTGATTATCCCAAAGCTTAGGGCGAACCTGCGATGGGCAAGAGCATACACTGGAATCGCAAATGTTGATTCCGATTAAAGATTGTAAATGTTCAAAAGGGAAATCAATAGCCAAGAATCTCTTTCAGGCCTGAAGGTTGTAGTCTGGACTGCAAGGCTGGGTTAGTGTTCATTACTTTGTCCAAAATGATAGAAAGAAAATAAAAAAAACTAACTAAGCAAAGAATACAGCCTGTGAAGGCGGATTGTGTGCATGTGTTATCAAAACAAAAAAGTTAGAAAAAAGGAAAACCATAAAAAGACACTGCGAGACCCCCAAGGGGGATGGAGTTTGGGCGCTATGTAGCCCACTTGATTTTTATTAATTTTTGTTACAATCTTTTTTGGAAAGAGGCTGCCTTTTGATCTTTGAACATGGATAAAAAAGGCTTACAATTGTTCTCGGGAAGAAGAGGAAAGAGGAAGAGGGTTTTATGTTAGATCCATTATAGCTCAACTCTTCAAAATCCTTTCGATCTTCCAACCACAGTTTTAAAAATCGATTGAATCGGAATTGGAGTCAGAATTGAGCTGATTCACAGATTCGTTGGCCGACCGGTACAAACTGGTACAAAAATCGGTTCGGTGGACCGGTTTGGTGCCTCAGCCCTAGGCTGCATCAATTGACTCAATGTCAAATACTTGGTAACTGACCAAGCGCCTCCATTATCCTAGAGAATGGCTCTCAACCTAGGCTGAGTCCCCCAGTCCTGGACTGGTTCAACTTCCTGGTAACCGTCCAGGTTCCTCCATTCAAAGAATGGCCACTCAACTCTAGGCTGAGTCCCCTAGTACTAGACTGGTTCAAGTTCCTGGTAACTGACCAGGTGCCTCCATTTAAAGAATGGCCCCTCAACTCTAGGCCGAGTCCCCCAGTCCTAGATTGGTTCAATATCCTGGTAACGGACTAGGTGCCTCCATTCAAAGAATGGCTACTCAGCTCTAGGCTAAGTCCCCCAGTATTGGACTGGTACAAGTTCCTGGTAACTGACCAGGTGCCTCCATTCTCCAAGAGAATGGCTCTTGATGTTGCTTAGGAAAAATCAACAGTATGTAAGTTTGGAAGGTAGGTTCATCTTTAGTTGCCTTAGAGGTTGAAGGTTTAGTTTAAGTTAAGAGACTAAGGCTTCTAAGTTTACTTTAGAAATGTTAATGATTTTAGAGGAGTCATCTGAGATCCAAAATCTCGGAAGCCAATGGCCATCACCCAAAGGTGGGACTGGTTTTTAATTTAGAGGGGTGTAAGGCCACTCTACTCAACTTAACGACTGTGGTGGTCCAATCTCCTTTAACCACCCTTGTAGGGCCGAGTTGGCCACTATTGTAAGATTTGAACCCTATTGTGAGCTATGACAATTGTTGTTCTCACCAAATTGGTTAACATCTTATGTCTATTCTAAGCTCACTTTCAAAAGTTCAAAGGTGAGTTTTTGGAGTTTATAGTGTTCATTTCATTGGGTCATTTGTCTCATGCAAGCCATGAGTTGGTCACATGATGTACATGTGGGGCTATGTTGCATGCTTGCTTGTCCAGGAAGAAATAACAAAGATTGGATGTCCACTTGGCTTGAAGGAAGTTACATGGTTGTATGAGATGCTTGGTTTAAAGTTTTAAACCAATTGTATGTATTATGTTGAAGGGATGCACTACAAGACCTCAATGATACACTTAGTTTATGATTGGAAAAGAAGGTTAGGGTACTATGTTTGAAAGGGGCCCTTGAGGCAACTTTGTTCGGAAAGTCTATTACATGAGTAGTTGGGTAAGCATTTTGAAGTATGCTTAAAGTACTCATTTGACCTAAATTTGAAAGATTTCAAGCACCTTTTGACAGAAGATGGTTGGAATTGTTAATTTTTCATATGCTTAGCTAAGACATCAGTATTTCATTTCATTTTCACAACAAAAGCATATAAACAGGATCACTGAAAGATAGACAAGCACAACCATACAAAAGGAACACAAAGATTTATCCTGGGAAAACCCAGCAAAAGCTTCCTCAATATAGATGCCCCAAAAAGATAAAAGATAAAACTAGCAAGGAGATCAAAGCGTGATCCTCCTCCTTCTCCAACTACTTCTCTTCTCCACTAATGCGCTACACAAGTGAGTTAATCATGTAGGCTCGAGTTACACATGTAGGCTCAAGTAACCACACTGGGGTGCTAATGACCCACCTTTACAATTAGAGGGGACAACCTCATGACTCTTATTAGTTCTTCCGATTAGAAGCATCGGGGTACAAGATAATACAAGTGGTACTCCCGGTAGGACCATTGGGGACCACAAAAGATACATATAGAATATTCTTCGAAGTTACAATATTTCAACAGGAATCAAGGTGAAAGGTTCTATAGTTGCGTGACCTAGGGAAATTGTTCTCCATGAGCATATGGAAGAACAAGTGTTCTTCATGAACACAAGAGAACAAAGGGACATAAACAAATAAAATCCCTTGCTTGAAAGGGGAGGTTTGACGAGAATTCCGCAATGATGTTGCCAAAACATAGTGCAACGATTAGGAGGCATTGTGCACTACAACATAATTCACCCAACCACCACTGAAAGAAAGGATGGAGGCAGTGGAGTTGTCACTTTGTTGTTGAGGGCAATCAAGAGCCTGAGGGGAAAGGTGAAAGGAAGAGGGTATGCGCCATTGCATTACTTATTGAATATGATTGAAGTGTTTACCTAGTGATTGTTGATTTTAAGGGTGCTTTGATTAGGTCTCCAAAAGTTCTTTTTTCACTAGAAATGGAAATAGCACTTGGAAAGCAAAGTACATGAATCCTCTAATTAAATTAGTTGTTCTAGCTAAGAAATAAAGGGAAAAGAATCCAAAGTAGAAGAGAGAAAAGGAAAGATGCTACCTAGGCTAAAGAAGACTTGAACCATTTGTAGAAGAGCCACCTATAGTTAGGCCTCCCACAATGCTCGAAAGTATCGAGATCTACATCAAAACATTTGGAAGAGTGCCTCCAAAATAAAGCAATAGATGTACAAAATATATGTCTAACAAGTAAATCATAAAAAATAGGCTACCAAAGATGATACATCAAGTGTGTCCTTAGTGGTAAGGTACTCTTTTGTCATTAGTGTGCTGGTATCCTCCCTTGCTTTTTGAGGCCAAACCTTAGATCCTAATCAATTGATGTGACAATAGGAAGAACCTAATCCAGTAGATAAGATAATTTTATTGATGTCCGACAAGTGACCACTAAAGTAAGGTCAAAGGGACTATTGGTTACAATGATGTCAATGTAGAGTGGGAGAGGTCAAAGGGACTATTGGTTACAATGATGTCAATGTAGAGTGGGAGCGCTAAAGCGGCTCCTATAAAAAATATCATGTAGAAAGAAAAAATGAACTAAATCATGCAAAAACAATCTCTAGGCTTTAGGACGAGAGGCCCCTTTGGAAGAAAGATGAAAAATACAAGAATATCCAGGATCTGGATTTGGAAGACAGTCAGTAATGCAACTTGTATCTTACAACCTGCTGGCTCTATCTCCCCTAACATCCAAGCTGAATGGAGGAAACTCAAGATAGAGGATTGGATAGAGGAAGTACAAGAAGGGGAGTTGGACATCGTATTGTGCTGCTGACTAGAGGAGGCTTGATGTTGGAATTTGGATGATCTTCATTGATTACTAGTGTGAGATCTAGATTGGAAACACTATCGAGGTCTCTGTGAAGTGTGGGTGGTACTCCGAGGCCATATTGAGCTGGGGTCAGAGGTCGTATTGATTTGGGGTCAGAGGTCATATTGAGTTCGGGTTTGTCTCTCGGTGCCTTGAACAAAGGAGAGCACCATAAAATAGGAAGTGATACGTTGGGTGGAGGCTAGTCTCGAAGGTGGATGGGTGGAGTGGGACAAAAGTTGAAAGGTTTCCTGTGAGTAAAGGGCCACACATCTATGGTCTAGGAATTTGAAGAAACTGGTGAGGCTTTGGGACTCTCTGAGTAAGCAATGTAACCTCCCTCTAACCTCAAAAAAATCCTGTATGATTGGTCAATTTGGTGATCAACCTCTCCCAACAACTAATGGACAATGAGTACATCCCTTAGCTCCAAGAAGTGCTCAGCATAGAAAGCAATTTTTAGGGAAAGTCTCTGTTGTAACTTGTAAGAGAGTTGATGGAGATAGTGAATTCAAGTAGCCCAAGAGCTTTAAAAGGTAGGTAAAAATCTTTTGATCACAAATCCCACTGTGTTTCGATGTGAGAGAGAAGATTGTAAACAAAATAAAAAGAAAGATATATATAGATATGGAAACAATACCCCTGGGTGGGGGGGTTTAAGAGAATGGAAAATAAATGGTGGGTAAGATTGTCCGTCTGTAACTACTCATTTGTGGGTTTGACTTTAGAAATGCAAGTTCCACAAAGGATCGATGGGTTTTTCATTAGAATGAGGGTCTGTAGTTTTTAGTTTTTTCACATTTGCAAATTGCCTATATAAATTGTGGATCATGTCACAAAAGGATAAATAAAATTAATCCAATAAACCCTTGTGTTGTTAAAGTTAGGATTAGGTTAGGGTTTGAGAGAATGGAAAATAAATGGTGGGTAAGATTGTCCGTCTGTAACTACTCATTTGTGGGTTTGACTTTAGAAATGCAAGTTCCACAAAGGATCGATGGGTTTTTCATTAGAATGAGGGTCTGTAGTTTTTAGTTTTTTCACATTCGCAAATTGCCTATATAAATTGTGGATCATGTCACAAAAGGATAAATCAAATTAATCCAATAAACCCTTGTGTTGTTAAAGTTAGGATTAGGTTAGGGTTTGATATAAGCAATTAACCTTTTTATACTTTAATGCATAAACGAAAACAGATTCAGAATAGTACTGAAATAAAATAAAACATGATTTTCATCTCTTTTAACTTTAACACTCCATTGGTCAAGCTGGCGGAGTAGAGACACGGTCACTCTGCAAGTGACACTGTCACACTGATGAGGGACGCACAGTCGCATGCTGAGTAGGGACACATAGTCCTGCTGAGCAATGACACACAATCACGCTACAGGTACACACAGTTATATTGGTAGGGACAAACACGGTCACACTGGGCAATAGAACACGGTCATGCAGGCATGGACACATAGTTACACGTAGCATGAACATAGTGTGATGCTGAAGCAAGAGAGATGACAGAATCATGTTGTTGGAAGAAATACGGTCACACTAGTGACACATAGTCATGCTGGATACGAGAAACCACGTCACATGGAGTAGCAAAGGAAGACGCAGTCACGCTAAGGCAGAGACATAGTCGCACAGGAGCAATAGAGGAGTGATGTGCATGCAGAGGGATACACGGTCACGCTAAGAGGAAACCATAATCACGCTGCTCTTGGAAGCGTAGTCACGCTAGGGCAGATACACAATTTGGACACACGGTTATGCCAGGAACAACAATAGAGAGAAGATAAAACGCGTGGAGCAGTAGTCACGTTCACGCAGAAGGAGAGAACCTAGTCACACTAGCGCGGAATGCAGAAGAGTCACACTGGAGGAGGAAGATGTATACAATCACGCAAAAGTCGCGGTTAGCAACCAAAACCAAATAGAGATATGACTTCTTGGATAAACTCAAATGCTTTTTAAAAGGGTCGTGGCTATACACAAAAAGGTTAACAAATAAAACATTAACAACGGTCTAAACAATAATAAAGATAAAATTGTCCAAAGGTAAAATAAAACCAAAAAGTAAATAAATGGTCCAGTGGTTATAAAACCATAAAGTAAATAAATGGTCCATAAAGTAAATAAATGGTCCAAAGGTCTTATTAATAAAACCATAAGGTAAATGTGACTTAGGATAGTGTACCGATAGTCAAAAAATAAAACCCATAAGGTAAGAGTCATCATAACAAAGGTACACACAATAAGAGTGTTAGGACCAAGTAAGATAAAGGACCATGAGTCAACCAAAGGGGTCACAAGAAGACAACCCACACACCCACAAGATCTGTTGAATTTTGGCATTAGCATAAATACCTAAAAAATTTGCAGATTAATTAAAACAAATAATAAGTGCATTAAAATAACATTCATCACATCAGCACAATGGACACAAGAGTTTTTCACTGGAGAAATCTTTAAACGACAAAAACCCCAAAAAGCATTAGTAACTCATCTCGTGAATGAGATGACTTATGAAATTCTTCAAAAAGTTCCTCAAACCCCAGTTTGGGTTTTACCACAATTTACAGTGAAATATTCTCAGCAAAAATCAGAGCAAGGGTTTCAAACTCTAGGTACTCAAATTTCTAGATCTACCCATAATTAATCAAGGCTGTAAAAATAAATTATCAGATCTGCTTGGACAAATTAGGGCCTGCGCAGAAACAAAAATTGACTGCCCAGAAGTTAAAAACAGGCTGCCCAGAAACAAAAAACTGGCTGCTCGAAATTAACTTTTTTCTCGCTCGGATCTTATCAGCTGCCCGAAACACTGTCATAGTCTGCCCGTTGACTTCTGCCCTGCCTGGAATCTTCTATGTTCCTGCCTGTCGACTTCTGCCCTGCCTAGAATCTTTTTTGCTCCGGCCTGTTGACTTCTGCTTTGCCCGTCACTGTTTGGGCAGCCTTCTGTTGCTGTTGAGGTGGCTGGGCAGCCCCACGTAGGCTGGGTCGAGGCTTTAAAGCCTGCCCAAAGCCTCTCTGGGTCTGCTATTGAGCAGCCCGAGGTCCTATACAGACAACCCGAGTCTGCTATTTAGTAGCCCGTGGCTGTAGTAGACAGCTGGAGCTACTGAGGTGGCTTTCGAGCTCTTTGCGGGAGCTCGAATCTGCTCCCGGGCTCTGTGGTGGGGCTCACAGAGCTGCCCAAAGTGCCATGATGGCTGCCGGTGAGGAGGACTGCTGAGAAGATGGTGAAGTTGCTGAGAAGAAGGTAAGACTGCCAGAGATGATGAGAATAATTTTGCTGATGAAAACCCTAGCTGAGGGTTTGCTGAGAAAGATAGATGCCCTAGCATAAAAACCAGCTTCACCTGTGGGAGCCAAATAATGTGTGTGATAATGAGAGGAGTTGATCTTCTATTATAATCTTCAAACACCTATAAGTGGGCCAAAATTAGGAAAGATAAAATAGCAATATTTTATTCTTTTCCTAATTTCACTTTTACCTTCTTACCAAAAAGGTCTTTTATGTATTTTTGACTTTTACCAAAAGTACTTATTTATTTTTGACTTTCACCTATGGTCCTTTTTCTGTGGTCCAAAAGTCCTTATTTATTTTTGACTTTTGACTTTAGCCTTTTTCTAAGTGCCCCTGTGGTCCTTTTGATTCCGAAAGTACATCATCATAAACCAAGAGAGTTACTAATGCTTTTATCTCACACTCTGTGTGACACGTAGATCTGGTACTAGGGTAACTTAACCAAGGGTAGCTAATCCTTGGAGAAGTACACAAAGCCCATATATCAAGGGTCAGAGTGCCACACATGCCTAGACCCAATATAAGGGTTACAGTGCCTTCCTGGTAACAGACTAGGTGCCTCCATTCTCCAAGAGAATGGCTACTCTGAACTAAGCTGAGTCTACCAGTACTGGACTGGTCTACATCGTGGTCTCGGACCAGATGTCTTCAATAGAATGGTCACTCAACACTAGGTTGAGTCTACCCAAGGCAGAGCTGGGTCTATATCATGGTCCCAGACCAGACATCTACCATTCAATAGAATGGTTACTCAACAATGGGTTGAGTCTTCACCGTGGTCTCGGACCAGGTGGCCCCATTCCCCTAAGAGAATGGCTCTCGATGCTGCTAAGAAAAATCAATACTCCCTCTTAGCGAGAGAGGTATTCTCTGCCATACCAAGCTTGTCACGAAAGTACACGAACTGTGATGCTGCCAGAGGCTTGGTCAAGATATCTGCAATCTTTTCATCGGTACGAATGTATTGCAACTTCAGAGCACCTCTCTGCACTAGGTCTCTGATGAAATGATACCTCATTTCAATGTGTTTCGATCTATCATGAAACACTGGGTTCTCCGAAAGCTTTATGCAACTCTGATTATCATAATGGATGATTGTTGAGTCAAGCTTTCCCTCGAACAGATCAGATAACAATTTTCTGAGCCAAACTGCTCCCTTGTAGGCATCACTTGCAGCAATATACTGTGCCTTAGCTGTACTTTGAGCTATGGAACCTTGCTTCCTGCTGGACCAAGAGATCATTGCTGATCCCATAGTGAAGCAATAACCAGAGGTACTTTTTCGGTCAACTGCACTGCTAACTCAATCTGAATCTGAATATCCAAATAACAATACTTCACTGCTGGAAGTATACATGAGTCCATAAGTGATAGTACCTCGCACATATCTAAGTACATGTTTGGCAGCTACCAAGTGTATGTGCTTCGAATCGGACATGAACTGACTTAGTGCATTCACTGTGTAACAGATATCTGGTCTCGTATGCACGAGATACATCAGGGGACCAATAAGCTGTCTATATAGAGTAGAGTTCACACTCTGTGAACTAGAGGCCGAGTCTCACAACTTTGTCAAGTTGGTAGTCATTGTTACGCTCATGGACTTACAGTCCTGCATCCCAAATCTCTACAAGATATCCACTGCATACTTTCCTTGTGTCAGGAAGATCTCTCCTGGCTTTTGCCAAACTTCCAAGCCAAGGAAGTAATGCATCAATCCGAGATCTTTCATCTCGAATTCAGAGGTAAGCTCCCTCTTGCACTGGTCTATCAACTGTTCATCACCTGTAATAAACAAGTCATCTACATATAGAACAAGTATCAAGCCATGATTATGAACAACTTTAAAGTACAAGTTAGAATCAACTGTACTTTTGGAAAACTCCAAGCTACGGAGAAATCCATCCATCCTGGCATACCAGACTCTCGGAGCCTATTTCAGTCCATACAAGGCTTTCTTTAGTTTACATACATGGGTCTTCTTCCCATGAGTCACAAAGCCCTCAAGTTGTTCAATATAAACTTCTTCCTCAATATTACCATTGAGAAAGGCTGTCTTTACATCCATCAGATGTGACTTCCATCCAAATACTGCATCAAGTGAAATGATGGTTCCGATGGTAGTGTACCTAGAAAAAGGAGCGAATGTCTCATCATAGTCAATGCCTTCTTTCTGAGTGAAGCCACGAGCTACAAATCTGGCTTTATACTTCTCCACACTGCCATTTGCAGCATGCTTGATCTTATAAAGCCATCTGGAAGTCACTACTGACTTTCCTTTAGGTCTAGGAACAACTTCCCAAACATCATTCTTCATGATTGACTTATACTCTTCAATCATGGCATCAACCCATACCTGTTTACTTGCTGCTTCTTCGTACGATGAAGGTTCTGAACTGATACGCTGACTCATAAGACCGAAGTACTTTTGTGGTCTTATGCTTTCTCTAAAAGTCCCGGGAGGAGCTTTATGCTTCTCGCTTTCTTGTATCATCTCTCGGTACCAAGTAGGTCTCCTTTTGGAAGGAGGAACTTCAAGTAGTTCTTCTAGTTGACTTTCAATGTTCTCAGGAACATCTGGAATTTGATCATCAAATTCCTCTTCCTCACTCTGAATTTCTGAATCCGGAAACTCAAGTGGAGCAACTGCATCTTTTGGTGAAAGCTCTAGTGTTTTATGAAACATAGCTTCCTCATGGAATATCACATCTCTGTTGACCTCAATGTGCCTTTGTCCATGTATATATACTCGATAACCCTTCGAGCAATCACTGTACCCAACAAATATACCTTTCTTACCGGAGGGCTGTAGCTTGGCCCTCTTTTCTTTTGGCACATGGACATACACAAGAGTGCCAAATATCCTCATGTGATCAACTGCAGGTTTTTTCATGTTGAAGACCTTTTTTGGAGTCTTCTCCCCCAAGATAGCATGTGGACTTCTGTTCTGAATGTACACAGCAGTTCTGATAGCTTCGGCCCACAAGGACAAAGGAAGATCTAGATCAGTGATCATGGCTTTAGCAACCTCATAGATCGCTCTATTTTTCCTTTTTACAACCCCATTCTGCTGGGGGTTGTAAGGCACTATCAGCTCTTTCTTGATTCCTGCTTCTCGACAAAAATCATTAAACTCATTAGATTCATACTCACCTCCGTTGTCTGATCTCATGATCTGGATGTATCTGCTAGTCTGATTTTCAATCAGTCCCTTGAACTCTTTGAACCTGTCAAAAGTTTCATTCTTGGCCTTGAGGAAGTAAATCCAAGACTTCTGAGAGTAGTCATCAATAAACAAGACATAATATAAACACCCAGTCAAAGAGGATGAAGACATAGGCCCCACAAATGTCAGAATGAATCAAGTCCAAAATGCCTTTAGATCTACTCTTGCTTCTGGGAAAGGATTTCTTAGTGTTCTTACCTAGAGGACATCCTTTGCAGATTCCTTCATGATTTGGAGAAACTTCTGGCATACCTGTGACCATTTTCTACAATCCTGGGAGAGCTGTGTAGTGAAGGTGTCCAAACCTTCTATGCCAAAGTTCACATGGATCAACTGAGTGATGTACCAAAGCATGAGTGGAATCTTTGGAAGCCTTGTAGAGGCCTCCCTCTCAAACCTCAATCTGTACTGCTGAGTTTAAATCTGTATCTTTTGCCCATAAAAAGGCCTTCTTGTCCATGAAGAGGACTCTGTAGCCCTTGTCTTCTAAACTAGCAATAGATAAAAGATTCTTCTTTGAACCAGGAACATAAAGAATATCATCAATATGAAGAACCGTACCTGAATCAAGTTGAAGTGAAGTTGAGCCAACTCCTTCAATCTTGTAAGTGGAGTCATCTCCAAGTTCTAACTGAGTGGTGAACTTCTTCTTTCTGTAACTGGTGAGGGTTCCACGGTTACCTGTCATGTGCCTGGAGGCACCATTGTCCACCAACCAAGAAGTGGAGCTAGCTGAGAAAGAACCAATTAGAGCATAAATCAAGTAGTACTCTCTTTTAGGCTCATCAGTTTTACTAGCCTTGGTTTTCTTCTTCTTCTTTGGTTCTTCATCTTCTTCTTCCTCTGCTTTTGCAGCAGATGCTTGAAACCTTCTCTTGGGTTTCTTCTTGTTCTGCTTGCAGTCTCTAGGAAAATGTCCAAACTTGTGGCAACTATAACATTCCACTTTAGACATGTCAGAAAACTTACCTTGAGGTTTATTTCCCTTCTTTTGCTGAGGGAAGGGCTTCTTGAATTTCTTTGTCTTTGCTGCAAGTGCAAGGTTGTCTTCCTTGATTACCTTTAAAGTGTTCCTTCCTTCTATCTTCAAAGGTTGGCTGATTCTTTCAAAGGTTGGCTGATTCTCTCGTCCACAGACGGATGCCATGAAAGTTTCCCAAGAGCTTGGGAGACCATCAACCACTGTTTGCACAAGGTCATTATCATCAACAGTGATACCAATAGCAATGAGTTGATCTCTTACCTGTGCAATCTTTGTGAAGAAGGAACCAACGCTTTCATCTTTGTTCAGCTTCAAAGTTCGTAGCCTCTTCTTCAAGACTCTCTTTTGACTGGGAGCCTTCTTTTCAGATAGGTTGACCAAAGTATCAAAGCATTCTTTAGCAGTCTTCAAAGATGAGATTGGGCATCACTGACTCTTTGACAAAATCATAGATGATTCTTCTAGCCTTACCTTGCTTCCTCTTGTAAGCAAGTCTACCAACATTTGTTGTAGGCTCTTCAATGACATTAAGAACAATGTCATCCAAGTCATTCTCATCTAGAATGGCTGTCAATCTGGCCTTCCAGGAGTTGAAGTTGGCTGAACCATAGAGCTTCTCTTCCAGTTTGAAACCATTGGTGGCCATATCTGCCACTTAGTCAAATGTTAGATCTGTAAATCTTATCCCAAGATCTAGTGAAAAACAACAACAGTGTCCCTTTACTGTGTTTTCACATGCTAAGCTCTGATACCACGTTGAATTTTGGCACTAGCATAAATACTTAAAAAATTTGCAGATTGACTTAAACAAATAATAAGTGCAGTAAAATAACATTCTTCACATCAGCACAATGGACATGAGTTTTTCACTGGGGAAACCTTCAAAGGACAAAAACCCCAAAAAGCATTAGTAGCTCATCTCGTGAATGAGATGACTTAGGAAATTCTTCAAAAAGTTCCTCAAACCCCAATCTGGGTTTTACCACAATGTACAGTGAAATATTCTCAGCAAAAATCAGAGTAAGGGTTTCAAGCCCTAGGTACTCAAATTTCCAGATCTGCCCATAATTAATCAAGATTGTAAAAATAAATTATCAAATATGCTTGGACAAATTAGGGCTTGCCTAGAAACAAAAATTGACTGCCCAGAAGTTAAAAATAGGCTGCCCAAAAACAAAAAATAGGCTGCCCGAAATTAACTTTTTACCTGCCCGGTTCTTATCAGCTACCTGAAACTTTGTCACAGTCTGCCCGTTGACTTTTGCCCTGCCCGAAATCTTCTCTGCTCCTGCTCGTTGACTTCTGCCCTTCTCGGAATCTTCTTTGCTCCTACTCGTTGACTTCTGCCTTGCCCGTGACTGCCCGTGACTGTTTGGGCAGCCTTCTGCAGTTGTTGAGGTGGCTGGGTAACCCCACGTAGGCTGGGCCGAGGCTTTAAAGCTTGCCCAAAGCCTCTCAGGGTTTGCTATTTAGCAGCCCGAGGTCTGTACAGACAACCCGAGTCTGCTATTTAGCAGCCCGAGGTCTGTACAGACAACCCGAGTCTGCTATTTAGCAGCCCGTGGCTGAAGCAGACAACCGGAGCTGCTGAGGTGGCTTCTGGGCTCTCTGTGGGAGCTTGGATCTCCTCTCGGGCTTTGTGGTGGGGCCCACAGAGCTGCCCAAAGTGCCAAGATGGCTATCGGTGAGGAGGACTGCTGAGAAGAAGGCAAGACTGCCAGAGATGCTGAGACTAATTTTGTTGATGAAAACCCTAGTTGAGGGTTTGTTGAGAAAGATGAATGCCCTAGCATAAAAACCAGCTTCACCTGTGGGAGCCAAATAATGTGTGTGATAATGAGAGGACTTGATCTTCTTTTATAATCTTCAAACACTTGTAAGTGGGCCAAAATTAGGAAAGATAAAATAATAATATTTTATTTTTTTCTTAATTTCACTTTTACCTTCTTACTAAAAAGGTCTTTAATGTATTTTTGACTTTTACCAAAAGTCCTTATTTTTTTTGACTTTCACCTATGGTCCTTTTCCTGTGGTCTAAAAGTCCTTATTTATTTTTGACTTTTGACTTTAGCCTTTTTCCAAGTGCCCCTGTGGTCTTTTTGATTCCAAAAGTACATCATCATAAACCAAGAGAATTACTAATGCTTTTATCTCACACTCTGTGTGACACCTAGATCTGGTACTAGGGTAACTTAACCAAGGGTAGCTAATCCTTGGAGAAGTACACAAAGCCCATAGATCAAGGGTCAGAGTGCCACACATGCCTAGACCCAGTCTAGGGCTTACAATGCCTTCCTGGTAACAGACCTGGTGCCTCCATTCTCCAAGAGAATGGCTACTCAGAACTAAGCTGAGTCTACCAGTACTGGATCGGTCTACATCGTGGTCTTGGACCAGATGTCTACCATTCAACAGAATGGTCACTCAACACTAGGTTGAGTCTACCCAGGGCAGAGCTGGGTCTATATCATGTTCCTAGACCATATATCTACCATTCAATAGAATGGTTACTCAACACTGGGTTGAGTTTTCACCGTGGTCTCGGACCAGGTGGCCCCATTCTCCTAAGAGAATGGCTCTCGATGCTACTCAAAAAAATCAACAAGATCAAGGTGAACCATAAAGGTGGACAAACGACTCCTTTTACCTCTAGGACCAACAAGACCAAGGACTTTAATCTTTTCTCTCTCTCAAGGTACTTTGTTTCATATATTTTATCATCACTATATAATGGGAAGATCCAAACTGGATGGCACGATCCTTTGGTCCTCAATACTGCTCTTAAAGGTTAGGTGCTAGTGACATCATCAAGGGGTGGCCAGTGCCTTGAGAAACAACCTAGCAACAACCGATTAGGAGAGACGACATCATACATCATCATCTTGGTCAACTTGACCAAGATTCACCTGGTTAACTGACCAGGGGTGCTGCTGCTGGAACTGCTTGGTCCCATACCAAGAATCTGCCTGGTCCTAGATCAGGAAGTCTTTGTCTCAACCTGTAGAATCAGCTTGAACATTGTGTCCAAGAAATTGTTTGGTCCCAGACCAGAATACCCTAGAGAGATATAGGGTCCCTAACCACATGTTAGGGACTTTGCCATGGCATCAAATTGCTTGGTCCCAGACCAAGAACCCCAGGAGACTATTGAGGGCCCTAGGGTACCGTCTAGGGTCTTACTCTGCCCTAGTTACTGAGTAGGGTATTGTCCTCCCTGAGAATGGGTCTCGCAACTGCACTAACTTTAACACTCCCTCTCAGCAAGAAGGGCATTCTCAACACATTGATAACATACTTCACGATTGCATGGTGTACCAATCTGTCATCAAATACATGATTTTTTAAGAGCTTCAGAGAACTCTCTATCTCAGCACGAAGCATGATCTCAAAGATCCTCTTGGAAGTTATAGTTTACTTCCTCTGATAGCTGAGAATCACTTTCCAAACCTGTTGTTTGGTCGACTCCCTATAATGAGAGTAGATTGAATCAGTGACATGGCTCCCATTGGAGCAAGCTTGAAGCCTTTCAATAGTCTTCTTAAAGAGATCAAATGAAGGCTACTTGGCCTTCTTCCTCAACTTCTCTAAGTGATAAGTCTTACAGACTTCCATCTTTGAGTCATTGAAGGACTGATGGAAGATCACATCTATACTTTCCTTTTCTGCAACCCCACTTTGTTGGGGACTGAAGAGCACACTTGGCTCCCTCTTGATCTCTGAACTTAACAGTTGTTCCATTCTACTAATAACAAATGCTTGGCAGCTTCTCCAGGAGGATGAACATCCAATATAACTGATCCTGCATCTTGCGGAGCCTCTTGCTCCCTCTGTACTTGAGCAGTCAACTCCCTCTTGAGCTGTGCATTTAATTCTAACCATAAATAGGATCTGCAAGCATTCATTACTTGTCACATCTTCCTCCTCTATCAATAGCCCATATCAATTATAACATGATCTTATGTAACAAAGCAACTATCTCAATGTTATCAAGAGTATATCCACATGTCATGACAATACAAAGAATCAACAAAAGTTGGGATAGAAAGTCTTCCTTGTTTATTTCTGCCCTTATGCAAAAATTACATTGTGCATCGCATTGAACATGTATCCTTAAAGGTGTCAACATCATATCGTCTTCATGCAAATGTATTAGCACAATCTAGGTTGGGTCATAATCCTAGACATGATATCAACATTTTTACCTTCTTTTAATCAATCGGAGTATATCAAGCATTAATCACATAGTGATATTCTTCAGTTAAATCAACCATGAGTCATAAGCACATTCATCACATCAAAGAGACATAAGAATATATGTAATTTTGATCTTTATTTATGGTAATGAAAGACTACAATCTTCTCGATTACAATCAGCACCAACTGATGAAAATAACACCAACTCTTGTAACAGAACCCAGCCTGGTTTTTTTAGCTCCAACTAAGAAAGGATTGAAGAGTGCAATTCTCAAGTGGAAGATTTTACTTGCAAGCTTGATGCCAATCTTTGATTGTCATCATTCTGCTGCTCAACCATATTTACTCATCAACCTCTGCTCATCAACCATGTCAAGTCTTCTCATCAACACTGCTGGTCATGCTTCTCTATTGCTGGTCAATCTCTGCTCATCACTTTCATACAGTCATCCTCTAGGGCAGTCATGTAGCAACATCATCATCAAGTAGTGTCATCATCATCATCATAGTTTGCATCATACAAGGCATCATCAACATCATGAAGTATAAGTAGGCATCATCATTAAGTATACATTGAGTATGCATGCTCCACCATCATCATCAAGCTGAATGCATCAAGTGTGTATCATATCAACATAGGGTTTGCATCATCATTGTTTCAGGTATAAGGTATGCAACATCATCATCATCCTAGTGTTTTCATCACAAAGGATTCACTTCACACTTCATATCATTGTACAAAGATACTACTGTATACGTCATCACTATAGAGATGACACTGTATTCTTAACCTATCACTGTATATATGTAATTAAGATATCGTGGGTGTAGGCATCATCTCATCATCACAATACAACTTAAAACATGCCACTGTAAGTATACCACATCACTGTTTAGGTCACAGTTCATCTACCATTGTATGTGTACTATACATATACTACAATATACTTCACTGTATACTATACATGCATATACTGTATATAGACTACTGTACTCTTCATTACTGTATGCATCAAACATCATATCATGTACATATACTACAGTATACTTCACTGTATACTATACATACATATACTGTATATAGACTACTGTATTCTTCATTACTGTATGCATCAAACATCATATCATCATCATATCTTCATCATCTTAGTGTATAGGAGAGCCTCATATCATACCACTGTATTCACACAGTATATTCACTGTATTGTTCTTATACATACATACCTCTACACTTCACTGTACACCTAGACACATCATTGTACTTGTACATACCTTGTCAAGACTTGGACTGCTTATGCCTTCTTCAAACAATAACTATGGATAGTTCATGCACCTTTGGACTGTATATGCTTCTTCATTTGGACTGTTTAAACTTCCAATTCCAGACTGTAAAAATACTTTACCTCAGCTGCTGCTGGTCATCAAACTTCATTAACAGTTTGGGACTGTTCAAGCACCATCACTTTAGGACTGTGTATAAAGAAGGTCAAACTGTTTGCAGCATACATTAACCATCAAAAAGACAAAAAGATGGACTGTAGCAAGTGTAGAAAAAGGCCTCCAACACTGCTGTAAGCCACCCAAAAGTTTTGGACAGTTTCTTCCTCAGTCTCCTTGAAAATTTAGGATTGTTTCTTCCTCGGTCTCCTTGAAAATTCGGGACTGTTCTTTAACCTCTGTTGTGGCCTCCGAATTTTCACAGTCCACACCTGCAAATGCTGGTAAAAACCCTCCTCTACTGCTACCCGAATTTTCTTCAGTGATAGACCACCGAATTTTACAGTCAAACTGCTGCAAATGCTGGTAAAAACGAACCCCAAGCAAGCCCAAAACTGGGCTGCCAAAAAGAAAACTCAAAAATTTCTTCTGTAGAAAACAAATTCGGGACCGTGGTTTTTACCTCTTACTGCTGCCTCCGAATTTTCCAGTCACATTTGACCCAGTCCACGAAATTATTCTCCTTCCTCTACATTTTTCTTTTGGAGTGTGAGGATGTGTTTTTATACTCTTTCAACATTGATTTCTTCCTTGGATTAGGGCTGGTTTGTAGGGTTGTAAAATACGTTTATTTTCATTTTTATTTTTTTATGTTTTTACTTTGTCACACAAACCTTTTTAGGGTCAAACCTTACCATATGCAAGGGTTTCAATGATTCTTTCAAGACATTACCTCCATCAACACCCCATTAGCCTTCTTACCATAAGAGGGACCAAGGACCCTTAGTTAAGGGTGTGCACTTGACCTTAAGATCTATGTATGTGTGCCATGTGTCCACCACATCATCAACACCAAGGGTGTAACAAGCCACAAGGGCTTCATCAAGGACCCAATCATGAGACCATCCCTAATCAACACATCATCTTCATTTCTTCAAGACCATTAGACCACCTAGTGTGTGGGTCCAAAGGCTTCTTTATCAAGCCAAGGGCATCCACAACATGTCAAAGACCATACAAGGTCGTCATTATCATAATGGTAGCAAGAATCACATGCAAGGGTTCCATGACTTCATCAAGTCATCAATGGCCACATCATCACCTTTAAGGGGACAAGGATCATTAAGCCATCAAATGTGGGTCCAAGGGCTTATTCAAGGCTTCTTCAACCACCTCAATCACACAAGGGCACTTCCAAGGGTCAAGATCCATCATGACATCACATGTGGGGTTGCCAAACGTTCTCTTAGGGTACCATGACTCCATCAAGGCACGAATGACCACGAAATGGGTCATTAATGCTTCTCCAACCCATCTAGGGCTTCTCCATCATCTACAAGGGCTTCAACACCATCCCCAGGGTGTTCAACATCATCAACAGGGTCTTCAGCAACGTCAGCAGGTGGTGCCTCCAAGATCCAACCTTGTGGGTACAAGAACCTTGTCAACTGGGTACAAGGTACTCCAAAGCACAAACCATCTCTGTAAGGGTTCCAAGGCACTGGTTGTGAGGGTACTGCGATCAACCATACCTGTGCACTGCAAGTGGGACTTGTTGGCATCAATGACAACCTGTGGGGCCATTGCAAGTCCATGTTGGCATTAATGGCAATTTCAATCAACACTTTGATGGCTCACTCCTTTAGCCAAGATCTATAAAGTTCAAACCTTGCAGTTCAAGCCCTTACTGTTACTTTGGCAACCCTTATCTTAGGATCATTGTAGACTCTGTTACCCTCAAAACAGAGTTAGCTACAACCTAAGCTATGATACCATGTTAGAGTTAGGATTAGGTTAGGGTTTGGTATAAGCAATTAACCTTTCTATACTTTAATACATAAACGAAAACAGATTCATAATAGTACTACAATAAAATAAAACATGATTTTCATCTCTTTCAACTTTAACACTCCATTGGTCAAGCTGGCGGAGTAGAGACACTGTCACTCTGCAAGTGACACATAGTCACGCTGCAAGTGACACAGTGACACTGATGAGGGACGCACAGTCACAAGTTGAGTAGGGACACACAGTCCTGCTGAGCAGTGACACACAATCACGCTGCAGGCACAAACAATTATATTGGCAGGGACAAACACGGTCACACTGGGCAATAGAACACAGTCATGCAGGCATGAACACAAAGTTACATGTAGCATGAACACACCGTCACGCTGAAGCAGGAGAGACCACAAAATCATGCTGTTGGAAGAAATACGGTCACACTAGTGACACATAGTCATGCTGGATAAGATAAACCACATCATGTGGAGCAGCAGAGGAAGACGCAGTCATGCTAGGTCAGAGACACAATCGTGCGGGTGTAGTCGCAGAGGAGCAGCAGAGGAGTGACGTGCACGTAGAGAGATACACGGTCGTGCTAAGATGAGACCATAGTCACGTTGCTCTTGGAAGCGTAGTCACGTTAGGGCAGAGACACAATTTGGACACATGGTTATGTCGGGAAGAACAACAGAGAGAAGAAAAAACGCCTGGAGCAGTAGTGATGATCACGCAAAAGGAGAGAACCCGGTCACACTAGCGCAAAATGCAGAAGAGTCACGCTGGAGGAGGAAGAGGTATACAGTCACGCGGAAGCTGCGGTTAGTAGCCAAAACCAAATAGAGATACGACTTCTTGGATAAACTCAAATGCTTTTTATAAGGGTCTTGGCTATACACAAAAAGGTTAACAAATAAAACATTAACAATGGTCTAAACAATAATAAAGATAAAATGGTCCAAAGGTAAAATAAAACCATAAAGTAAATAAATGGTCTAGTGGTTATAAAACCATAAAGTAAATGAATGGTCCATAAAGTAAATAAATGCTCCAAAGGTCTTATTAATAAAACCATAAAGTAAATGTGACTTAGGATAGTGTACCAATAGTAAAAAAATAAAACCCATAAGGTAAGAGTCATCATAAAAAATGTACACACAATAAGAGTGCTAGGACCAAGTAAGATAAAAGACCATGAGTCAACCAAAGGGGTCACAAGAAGACAACCCACACACCCACAAGATCAAGGTGAACCATAAAGGTGGATGAACAACTCCTTTTATCTATAGGACCAACAAGACCAAGGACTTTAATCTTTTCTCTCTCTCAAGGTATATTGTTTCATATATTTTATCATCACTGTATAAGGGGAAGATCCAACTTGGATGGTACGATCCTTTGGTCCTCAATACCGCTCCTAAGGGTTAGGTGCTAGTGACATCATCAAGGGGTAGCCATTCCCTTGAGAAACAACCTAGCAATAACCGATTAGGAGGGAGGACATCATACATCATCATCTTGGTCAACTTGACCAAGATTCACCTGGTTAACTGACTAGGGGTGCTCCTGTAGGAATTGCTTGGTCCCAGACCAAGAATCTGCCTAGGCCCAGACGAGGAAGTCTTTGTCTCAACCTGTAGAATCTTCTCGGACCTCATGTCCAAGAAATTGTCTGGTCCCAAACCAGAATACCCTAGAGACATATAAGGGCCCTAACCACATGTTAGGGACTTTGCCATGGCATCAACCTGCTTGGTCCCGACTCCCAGACCAAGAACTCCAGGAGACTACTGGGGGCCCTAGGGTACCTTCTAGGGTCTTACTTTGCCCTAGTTATTGACTAGGGTACCATCCTCCCTGAGAATGGGTCTCTCAGTTGCACTAACTTTAACATGTGTGTGCCCTCAAATTGATCTGAGAATGTTGGAGACCTTCCGAAGGCATGTCCTCTAATTATTAAGTGATCATATGATTCATATCAAGGACACATGGGTTGATCCAGGTATGAAGAGTATGCCTAAGGAAGGACCCAATAAGGGATATACGTTGCCAAACCATGATCTAGACCAAGGGTCTAGGGACCTCACCTAGGCACTAAACATCAAGATTCAAAACAGGTAGACCATATACATCTAGGCCTAGAAATGAAAATAGGTAAACCACAGTGATACATGTAGGCCTAGAAAAAGGGCAACACAAGGAAGGCCCCCCAAGACATGGTCAAACCATGAAGAAAAGTGGGAGGCCTCAATCTCTAGGCATTGAGTATATGTAAGGCTTACATTGTAAGCGCAAATTATGAAATCCATACACTACAAGGATAAGATTGCCAACATGAAGATGAATGAAAATATAATAGCAAATACAAAAAACTAAATCATTCACAAAAAAGGGTTTTGTAAAATGTGATAAAACTGAGATTTCGTGGAAGATCAAAACTGTACTAGGAAGTCTCCTTTGTCCAAAATATAATAGCAAATACAAATAACTGAAGCATTCACACAAAAGGGGAATTGTCATCGTTGATGATAAAAACTGTAGTAGCAAGTCTTGCTGGCCTGAGGTAGGCAAGGGGACACAGATTCCAACCATTATGTTGTGCACTCAATACAGTAAAATAATGTCCAAGAGAATGTCTAATTTCTAATATATAATAATCACCAAAGCCTAAGGTCCCATCCCAAAGTGGGAGACAACAATTCAAGAAAGGAGTAGTGTTGTGATAACTTTCCCATCTTCCCCTCACCTAATCCGTAGTTTCGTGTTGTTAACCTAAAGTACATGACAAATGTACTTAAGTTTCGAAGTCATCATATTAGCATGACACTCGCCTACTTCTACATGTCTTTCTTTTGTCACATAGGAGTAGCCTTGGCACTCCCTATTATAATTGTGGCTTGTTGACGGTTGTACTATCCACGGTCCAGTCCCATTGACCTACTTTGGCCACTTGTGGACATCAATAACTTTATCTAATCTTATCTGAGCAGTTTTACCTGGTATAAATAATAAATATAAACAGTTCTTGTTCTTATTATATCACATAGAAAGTTTTCTCAGGGGTTATTAGAATATAGAAGATGTTTTATTTCTGCCACAGGGAGAGAAGAAACATTATACTAAATTTAATTATTTACATTATAGTTTGAGAGATTTATATTCTGTATTCGCATATTGCATATCTTACAGAGGTATATAGAACTGTATAAATCTTATATACTCTGTTCTTGTTGACATCCCATCTATCATGTCTGGGTGTTTTGTATATGCTAAGAAAAGTTTAATGTAATTTCATTTTATTTCTTGATCCTAGGTGATTGCATACAGAGTCCAGACTAATGCTTCCACTTATCTGGTTACATCCTCTTAAACAAATTAATAATAACACAATTATACAGTCTATTCTGTTCTTGACATATCTTTTTTTGCTGATGTGTTTCTCCAGCCCATCTTCACCTGTTGTGGATATGCAAACCTTTTGTTTGGTTGCAACCTACTCTTGAGATGTTGCTTTGATTGTACCTTGCTTCTCTCATTCCAGTTGTCAGTCCGTGTACTACAATGAGATCTTTTGAAATACTCATCCTGGGGAAACATGCCAGGCACTCTTCCCCTCATTCCAAGGATGGTACCCAGGGTAAACTGAATTCTGCAGAAGCTTGAGGCTTTGTCAACACAGGGCTCAAAGCCATACAACAATATACTTGTTAAGATCTCAACTTTGTCACTTGCAGGAATTGAACCTGGGTGGGGAGGATAACAGTCCTGTCAACCGCCTGGGTTAGACCCAGTCGACAAAGAATTTATTTGGAATACAATCCTGGGAAATCCCTGGGCACTTCCCCGCATTCCTAAGATGGTACCCAGGATAGATCAGATTCTTCAGGGCTAAAGTCTGTATCAACATGTTACTACTGAGAATAGAACTTGGGTGGGAAGGATAACACTCATTCCTCCCAAGCACCCAAGCTAGACCCAATTGACGAATTAGTTTACTTAAATGCTCCGATAATTAAATTGAGTTAGCTTAATGCATATAGTCCTGTGTATGCCATCAATGGATTGAAGCTTGCATTGTATCCCTATAAATATTTCATTCATTATTTCCAGTCAATGCATGCAATGGATCAGAGAAAACATCATAAGAAGACAGTATTGGGAACACTTTTTGTTCATCACTTAAAAGGAGATATTTCAGTCCATGTGTTTCACAATTAGGTGTTGAATTTTGAAGGATGGCACATATTTTTCTCTCAAAACAAGGAGAGAAAAATAGTCAATTACTTTCAGTCATAAATAGCCAAGAAGTTTTCTGGTGATTGTCTCAGATTCAACCCTTTTTAACTTTTTTCCTAAACTACAGCAGATTACTTGGCTCTTACAAATCAAATGGAGGAAGTCTCTTTTTAAATGCACAATGACTTGTCAAATAAGTTGCCTATGGATTACCCTACATTGCATTTAGGTGCAACCATTTCCCACCTAAACAGAATTGTTTTCTTTATATGTGTCATTATGTACAAACCTTGCAACGCTTACTTTGCAACCAATTCTTTGCTTGTGCTTGGTCATTGTGCTGTCAGTGACAGCAGGTGCTATTTTGGCAACCAACAAGTAGTACTGAGATGGCCCACAGTCGGCTTGAGATTACCAATGACTCCCTTGGGACAACTAAAGACATTATTTTGTAATTGGTGAGCAATTACTAGCACCTCCGTGCCTTGTTGTCTTGTTGTATGTGTTCTCATGGCATATGAATGTATCAACTTGCATAAAGTAGCTTTATCTTTGTGGTTGATTTGTTTGAATAATGTAATTGAAAATAGTAAGATACTGATATATATTTATCGTAACTTTTAAGGACTTGATCTGGTCTGCAGTTTATACTTAGTATAAATGCCTGAACTGTCTTCATAGCTGTATGCATAATTCTTGCTGGTATAATACCTTTCTACATCTATGGTGCAATATTACTTGAGTTTCTATGTTAACAAGCAAAATGGCTGTAGGTGATGTTAAGAGTTGTAGAAGAGTTACAGGCAGTATTCTAAGAAAATGGACTGTATAACAATTCTTGCAGGGCTTCCTCCACATCAGGAGATTGGAATGCCTTCACTTTCTCCAACAATGTCAGAGGTGAATTTTGATGTCACATCTGGCAGTCCTATTCTGACATTAGACTTTGTTTTTGTTTGCAATTTATTATAGTCTATAGATAACAATGAGGTCTATGCATCTTTCAATAGCTTCCAAATTCGTACCAATTTTCTTTGTACATTGATGATTGCCCAATTATGAAGTGAGCATTTGAAATTTCTGATCATTGGCACCTAGGATATTGATAATCTGCATTCTGCAGGGTAACGTTGCTAAGTGGAAAAAGAAAGAGGGAGATAAAGTCTCAGCTGGGGATGTACTTTGTGAGATTGAGACTGTACGCATTCTTTACTACTTTTTTGATGTTCTTTCTTCTTTCAAAGAAACTCCAAAAAACAACTAATTTCCTTTCCTTGCTTATTTCATAATGTTGCTAAAGAATGCTGATTGTTAAGAAATGGTTTTAGGATAAAGCAGTTGTCGATATGGAGAGTATGGAGGATGGCTATTTGGCAAAAATTGTCCATGGTGACGGAGCAAAGGGAATTAAAGTTGGGGAGGTACATTCACAATCATTAAGAAATCTTCTTCTCAGTCTACAGTTGCAATTGTCATATTGAATTCTTTACTTGGGTTTAGAGTTGGCAAAGGAGTTCTAATTGTTACATCAATGTGTGTTCACTGAATATGTAATTGGTGTAGTCATCTAGATATTTCAGCAGTTTGTGTTCACTGAATTGGTAGGGTTTATTCAAAGTATGGAAGGTTTTATTGTACTGGTTTTGAATCAGGTTATAGCAATTATGGTGGAAGAAGAGGATGCCATTGCAAAATTCAAGGACTACACACCCTCGGGGCAGGGAGATGCCATTGAAAAGTCTCCTTCAAAGGAAGCTTCTCCCCCACCATCTCCACCAAAAGAAGACACTCCAAGCCCTGTTGTAACTCCTAAAACAGAGAAGACTGCAGCATCTCCTCAATCAGAGGATCGCATTTTTGCTAGCCCTATTGCAAGAAAGATGGCAGAAGATCATAAGGTCAGTTTCTTACTTGTCATAGGCATTCTGCTAGTGATTGTACTTCTATAATAGAAATAAGCACTTGGTATTTCAATATTACTTTTATCATTTTATGGCTATCTGACTTATCTTGTTTGCGCGGCCATGGTTCCACACTGTTTGTTGCTATTTTCCAGGTTCCAATTTCAAGCATAAAAGGTACTGGTCCCAATGGACGCATTGTGAAGGCTGATATAGAGGATTATTTGGGTGAGTCTTTCTGTTTTTATTGTTTTTGTTAATACACAGGTTTTTATTTGGTGCTCACTGCTAAGCCTAGACACTTGACAATAGCTATCATAACATCCGTTTAAATTGTTATCCTTTCTTTGTTTTGAGTGGTCCTAAGACCTAAGCCACCTGGTTCGAGTTCGTGTTCGAATTCGACTTAAATGAAATTCGGGAAAAAATTCGTCAACAATTTTTTTGATAAAATTCGGCATTAAATTTGAATATATATATATATATATTTTACTCAAATTTTTTATTTTTTAAAAATATAGTTTTTTAATTATATAATATACCTTTTCATAAAAATATTGTAATATTATAATTTTACAATATGTAAATTTATTAATATATAAATAATTTAGCTTTACAGAATTAAAAGCTTAAAATCTTAATTTTTAAAAAATATAGTTTTTTAATTATATAATATACCTTTTCATAAAAATATTGGGTTTTAAAAATCCATTCACTCGTTCTACCTAATCTTCTATTATTATTCATTTTTTACCTAATCTTCTATTATTATTTATTTATTTATTTCATCAAAAATATATATTATATAATTTTACAATATGTAAATTTATTAATATAGAAATAAGTTAGCTTTACAAAATTAATAGTTTAAGATCTACGATATAAGAGGTTTATTAAAAAAAATATCACAACACTTTCAAGTTACAGCTAGCCGCCGACATTTTCTCGAGCACAGTTCGAGTTTAACCCACAAATCCATTCTGCCCCAGCTTTCGAGTTCACAACAATGGTCATCAGATTTGGTGCAGAATTCTACCCATGGATTGGGATTTCAATAACGTTGACTGAAGTCGGAGAATACGCAGCCTTAGTGATTCACTCGTGCGCACAGTGCAGTCAGGCCTCAGTGATTCACTCGCGTGCATAGTGCAGTCAGAGAATGGATGAAACTCGCGCGCACAGAGCATTCAGGGAATGAATGGCGGCTTCGCGGGCGGACTTTCAAGGGAAAACACAACTTTCAAGACAATGTTTTTGCATATTTTTAAAATATATCGCGAGTCTGCGGCGATTTTATTCGCGTTCACATTTTCCAAACAAAAATTCTAAATCAGGATGAAATTCGCCGAACTTGATTGATCTAATTTGGCTGTCTTAAAAATTCGCCGATTTTCGATTTTCAAGGCAAAAAAATGGCGAACCCGATGACTTAGCCTAAGACTCACCATATCAGTCTTTACCAAATTCGAGACCCTCTTGTGCCATTCGAATCCCCTAGGTCAAGACTAGTCAATACAATTTTACCCCAAATTCTGCCTTTGTTTGTAATTTTCAAATTGGGTCATTACAGGCACCCCACTCCTAGGAGATTTTATTGCCAAACTTTTGCCATGCAGAGTTACTAGTGCTACCGACTCCTAGGATTGTGCAACTAGGCCCTCTTAGCCCCAGTTACCTTTGGAGGATGCATCATCTGGCTTTGTATCGGTCCCTTGATCATGATATATAGGTACAGGGGTAACTCTTCTTCCTCTTCCACCACTACTTCTACTTTCATTTCTAATGGTGATGCTGATGTTGAGCTAGGGCCTTGCCCCTCTTAAGGTATTTCATTGTCTTCTTTACCCAGGTCCTGCTATTCTCTCTTTTATTGCTGTATCTTTTCTTTTTTCAAGCTTTTAAGTATTTAGGATTGTTGAGACACTCCCATAGTCTATTGACATCTGGTTATACTCACTAATCACGTTTACTATTTCTCGGTCATTTGTTGGACATTAATAAAGTTATCTTATCTTATTTTATATCTGCCTTCTACCTGTTTTCCAGGTGTTTCTGTTCTAATTTCTTGACATGTGCCTCTCTCCTTTTACTTGAACTCCTTTTGAGGTTTTTGTCCGATGAATCCTACTTTTTTATACCATTAATTTTTGTCTTTGCTCAAGCATACCTTTATTTTTTTTGAATCTAATCTCTACGAGACATCGACTTTTTCCTTGTCTTTTCATTCGCTCTGCACTTAGACCGTGTTTGCTTCTCTCTAAAATCCTTACTGCTCTTGTTATGAAGAATCCCAAAACATCCCCCCTCCCCCCAAATGCCTTCCATGCCTTCTACCTGTTTTCCAGGTGTTTCTGTTCTAATTTCTTGTCACTTGCCTCTCTCCTTTTACTTGAACTCCTTTTTAGGTTTTTGTCTGATGAATCATACTTTTTTATACCATTAATTTTTGACTTTGGTCAAGCATAGCTTTATTTTTTCTGAATCTATTCTCTATGAGACATGAAATTTTTCCTTGTGTTTTCATTCTCTCTGCACCTAGACTAAATGAAATTGTTCATTTACACATTCTGTCAAACATTTTCAAAACCTAGGGTTTTAACTTAGATTTTGAAAGTAAAACCACACAGCTGGAATGTACTTCAAAATTCTGTCAAATACTGAAATATTCTTTAAGCAAATGAACACACTAATTTTGGTCTAATGACCCGGCAAAACCCCACTGCTTGGGGAAAACCCTAGAAATAAATTTTTCATCAAAGGAGAAAATCTCAGAAACTTTCCAACAACTCGAAAAAATTATTCTTTTGAACCCTACAGGAAAAATTTCCAAAACCACAACAAAAACAAAATACCTCGAAAAATGTGCCAGCAATACAGTCCGACCTGTTTTACCTTCACACGTGTGGGTACGGTCTGTACGGATCTGTCACACGTGTGGCTGTACGACTGTACTTTTTGCTGCCTCAGAAGTCCTGCCACAGTCAACAATAAATGCTGTACGACCTGTTAGTCTTCTTCTGTACTTTCTGCCTCGGGAAGTGTGCCCACACGTGGCTGCATGGACTTCTTTGTACTGTAATTAATGCTGCTGTACTTTCTGCATTAAATGCTACCTCTTGCATTGGAAATTGTGCCAAGGGTTTTCTTTCTCTCCTTTGGTCTTCAATCTCTCTCTTTCCTCAATAATGGTGAGTGTATTCTTCATATGTCCTCTCTCATTGTTTTATACTTCAATTTTGTAACCACCTTCATTAATTACCTAATCTAGGGTTGAAGATCTTTTACAAAATCAAGGGTCTACAACTTATCTCACTTTTTATTAACTAAACACTTTAATTATTAAATACATCTTTTAAGTAATACCCACTTTTCTAAAGTATAAAAACACATTCACTTTATTTACATAAACGTTACTTTGTTACATAAATACATAAGAACAAAATCTCATCACACCCAAACCAAAAACATGGGAGGACCTTTAGAGTTAAATTTTCAACAGTCCCTCCTAACGAGGAAGGTCCGCAGCACTATCTCCATCTCTGACTCTTGCAACAACTTCCTCTTGCTCTGGAATCATCCTCGGAAACAGATGCTCTATCTCAAATTGAAACTCTGAAGCCTGAGACTTGACCTGAGTCCTATCAACTTGCTCCATTACACCACCACTTGACTGGCTGAGTCTCCTGCCCGCGCTTATGAGAGAGTCACTCTCCTCATCTCTATCAAATGTAGCATCATCCTCATCCTCTGACTCTGATAGCCATCCTCGTGCTCCTGCTCCTGGTCATACAACATGTTCTCCCAGGACATATAATCTGTCCCTACGATCTCCCAATAAGATGGTGGTACCAACTGGCTCATCTCTCCGATACAGGAAGATATTGTGGTACACAAGAGTTTTTCACTGGGGAAACCTTTAAAGGACAAAAACCGCAAAAAAACATTAGTAGCTCATCTCGTAAATGAGATGACTTAAATTCCTCAAAAAGTTCCACAAACCCCAACAGGGGTAACCACAAAACCAGAAGATCAATTTTTCAGTTTACATAAAAAATTGCTCAATTAGGGCTTTTTCAGAAAATCAGACTTTTCTCTTTCTTGCACAAAAATTGCAGGCTGCCCGAAAAATCTCAGATTTGATTGTCAATTGCCCATCCGTACACCTGTGTCTGCCCCTGTTCATACAGGTTCCTGATTTGCCTGGATCTCGTTTCTGCTGCTGCCTGCAAGGCGGATTTGACTGCTTGTGATCCTGTGAGCTGCTCGGTTCTTCTGTGGGGCAATTTTATTTTTTCCCAAAGGGTAGACAGGCCTTGCCTAGCCCTTTTAGGGCTGGCCCGAGAGCCTTGTGGCCAGCCCGGAACCCTTCCGGGTATGGTGCTGCTAGCCGGGAGGCGTAGCAGGGAACCCCGAGGCCTGCTACAGCAGCTCGTGGGTACCTGTTGGCTGCCCGAGGCTTGTTGTAGTAGCCCAGAAGCCAATGCTACCAACCCCGAGCCTGCTGTAGTAGCTCGGTGGTTAAGCAGAGCTGCCCGTGGAGGTAGGGCACTCAACCTGAGTGCTACCGGAACCAATGGAGGCTGCCAGAGGTGAGGATAATGGCTGCCTGTGAGCCAACTGTGGAGAAGGAGAGTTGCTGTGAGATGAGTGAGCTTCAACTAGAAGATGTAGGGTGAGAACCCTAGCTCAAAATCAGAACATGTTTAAAACCCTAGCTTGGGTTTTCCTTCAATTTGATGATGATGCCCTAGCTAGACTCATACATGCTAGGGCATAATCATAAAACTCCCTTCTTCAAAAACCTGAGAGATCTTCTTTTGTAGCAGCAGTAGTACCTGTGAGACCAAGTGTGTGTGTCATAATGAAATGGCTTGATCTTCTTTCATAACCTTAAGTCACCTGTAAGTGGACCAAAATTAGGAAAGAACAAAATAATATTATTTTATTCTTTTCTTATCTTCACTTGTACCTTTTTACCTTTCTGTAGTCTAAAAGGTCCTTTATGTATTTTTGACTTTTACCAAAAGTCCTTATGTATTTTTGACTTTCACTTGTGGTCCCTTTTCTTATAGTACAAAAGTCCTTATGTATTTTGACTTTTGCTTTTAGCCTTTTTCCAAATGCCCCTTTGGTCATTACCTGTGGTATTTTAATTCCATTCAAAGTACATCATCATAAACCAAGAGAGTTACTAATGCTTTTATCTCACACTCTATGTGACACCGGGATCAGGTACTAGGGTAACTTAACCAAGCGTAGCCAAGCCTTGGAGAAGTACACAAAGCCCATTAATCAAGGGTCAGAGTGTCACACATGCGTAGACCAAGTCTAGGGCTTATGGTGCTTTCCTGGTAACAGACCAGGTTCCTCCATTCTCCAAGAGATTGGCTACTCAGAACTAAGCTGAGTCTACCAGTATTAGACTGGTCCACATCGTGGTCCCAGACCAGATGTCTACCATTCAATAGAATGGTTACTCAACACTGGGTTGAGTCTACCCAGGGCAGAGCTGGGTCCATATCATGGTCAAGGACCGGATATCTACCATTAAACATAATGGTCACTCAACACTCGGTTGAGTCTACACAATGGTCTCGGACCAGGTGTCCCAATTCTCCTAAGAGAAGGGCTCTCGATGTTGCTTAGAAAAATCAACACTCCATCTCAGCGAGAGAGGTATTCTTTGCCATACCAAACTTGTCACGAAAGTACACGAACTTTGATACTGACAGAGGTTTGGTCAAGATATCTGCAATCTGTTCATCCGTACGAATGTACTACAACTTCAAAGCACTTCTCTACACTAGGTCTTTGATGAAATGATACCTCATTTCAATGTGTTTCGATCTATCATGAAACACTGGGTTCTCCAAAAGATTTATGCAACTCTGATTATTGCAATGGATGATCGTTGAGTCAAGCTTTCCCCTGAACAGATCAGATATCTATTTTTTGAGCCAAACTGCTTCCTTACAGGCATCACTTGTAGTAATATATTCTGCGTCAGCTGTACTCTGACCTATGGAACCCTGCTTCCTGTTGGACCAAGAAGTCATTGTTGATCCCATACTGAAGCAATAACCAGAGGTACTTTCCCGGTCAACTGCACTGCCAGTCCAATCTAAATCTGTATTTACTATTTTCAGATAACAATACTCCACTGCTGGAAGTATACCTGAGCCCATAAGTGATAGTACCTCGCACATATCTGAGTACATGTTTGGTGGCTACCAAGTGAATGTGCTTCGGATTTGACATGAACTGACTCAGTGCATTCACTGTGTAACAAATGTTTGGTCTTGTATGCACGAGATACATCATGGATCCAATAAGCTGTCTATACACTGTAGAGTCCACACTCTGTGAACTGGTGGTCGAGTCCCGCAACTTTGTCAAGTTGGTAGTCATGGGTACGCTCATGGACTTGTAGTCTTGTATCCCAAATCTCTGCAAGATATCCACTGCATACTTTCCTTGTCTTAGGAAAATCTCGCCTGGCTTTTGCCAGACCTCTAAGCCAAGGAAGTAATGCATCAATCCGAGATCTTTCATCTCAAATTCAGAGGTAAGCTCCCTCTTAAACTGATCTATCCACTGTTCATCACTTGTAAGAAACAAGTCATCTACATATAGAACAAGTATCAAGACATGATTATGAACAACCTTAAAGTACAAGTTAGAATCAGTTGTACTTTTGGAAAACACCAAGCTATGGAGAAATCCATCCATCCTGGCATACCAGACTCTTGGAGCCTGTTTCAGTCCGTCCAAGGCTTTCTTCAATTTGCATACATGGGTCTTCTTCCCATGAGTCACAAAGCCTTCAGGTTGTTCAATATAAACTTCTTCCTCAATCTTACCATTGCGAAAGGCTGTCTTTACATCCATTTGATGTAACTTCCATCCGAATACTGCAGCAAGTGCAATTATGGTTCTAATGGTAGTATACTTGGCAACAAGAGCAAATGTCTCATCATAGTCAATGCCTTCTTTTTGAGTGAAGCCACGAGCTACGAATATGGCTTTATACTTCTCCACACTGCCATCTGCAGCATGCTTGATCTTATAAAGCCATTTGGAAGTCACAACTGACTTACCTGTTGGTCTAGGAACAACTTCCCAAACATCATTCTTCATATTGACTTATACTCTTCAATCATGGCATCAACCCATACCTGTTTACTTGCTGCTTTTTCATATGATGAAGGTTCTAAACTGATAAGCCGACTCATAAGACCTGAGTACTTCCGTGGTCTTATGCTTTTTCTGAAAGTCCTAGGAGGAGCTCTATGCTTCTCGTCTTCTTGCACCTCTCGGTACCAAGCAGGTCTCCTTTTGGAAGGAGGAACTTCAAGTAGTTCTTCTAGTGGACTTTCAGTGTTCTCAGGTACATATGGAATTTGATCTTCAAATTCCTCTTCCTCCCTTTGAATTTCTGAAACTGGAAACTCTAGTGGAGCAACTGCATCTTCCGGTGAAAGCTCTAGTGTTTTATGAAACACAGCTTCCTCATGGAAGATCACATCTCTACTGACCTCAATGTGCCTTTGTCTCGGTATATATACTCGATAAGCCTTCGAGCAATCACTGTACCCAACAAATATATCCTTCCTACCAGAGGGCTCTAGCTTGGCCCTCTTCTCTTTTGGCACATGGACATACATAGGAGTGCCAAAAATCCTCATGTGGTCAACTGTAGGTTTCTTCTTGGCGAAGAATTCTTCTAGAGTCTTCTCCCCAAAGATAGCATGAGGGCTTCTGTTCTGAATATAGACAACAGTACCTGTAGCTTCAACCCACATAGATAAAGGAAGATCTAGATCGGTGATCATAGCTTTAGCAACTTCACAGATCGTTCTATTCTTCCTTTCTGCAACCACATTCTGTTGAGGGTTGTAAGGCACTGTCAGCTCTTTCTTGATTCCTGTTTCTCGACAAAAATCATCAAACTCATTAGATTCATACTCACCTCCGTTATCTGATCTGAAGATACGGATGTGTCTTCCAGTCTGATTTTCAATCAGTGTCTTGAACTCTTTGAACCTGTCAAAGGTTTCACTCTTGGCCTTGAGGAAGTAAATCCATGACTTCCGAGAGTAATCATCAATAAACAAGACATAAAATAAACACCCACTCAAGGAGGGTGAAGACATAGGCCCACAAATGTAAGAATGAATCAAATCCAAAATGCCTTTAGATGTATTCTTGCATCTGGGAAAGGATTTCTTAGTGTTCTTACCTAGAGCACATCCTTTGCAGATTCCTTCTTGTTTTGGAGAAACTTCTGGCATATCTGTGACTATCTTCTGCAATCCTGGACGAGCTGTGTTGTGAAGGTGTCCAAACCTTCTATGCCAAATTTCACAAGGATCAACTGTGTGATGTACCAAAGCATGAGTGGAATCTTTGGAAGCCTTGTAGAGGCCTCCCTCTCGAACCCCAATCTGTACTGCTGAGATTAGATCTGTCTTTTTCCCATAAAAATACCTTCCTTAGTCCTGTAAACCTTGTCTTCTAAACCAACAACAGATAAAAGATTCTTCTTTAAACCAGGAACATAAAGAATATCATCAGTATGAAGAATCGTACCTGAGTCAAGTTGAAGTGAAGCTGAGCCAACTCCTTCAATCTTGTAAGTGGAGTCATCTCCAAGTTGTACCTGAGCGGTGAACTTCTTCTTTCTGTAACTAGAGAGAGCTCCACGATTACCTGTCCTGTGCTTGGAGGCACCATTGTCCATTAACCAAGAAGTGGAACAATATGAGAAAGAACCAGTTAGAGCAGAAATCAAGTAGTACTCTCTTTTAGATTCTTCAGTTTTGTTAGCCTTGGTTTTCTTCTTTTTCTTTGGTTCTTCATCTTCTTCTTCCTATGCTTCTACAACAGATGCTTGAAACCTTCGCTTAGGTTTCTTCTTGTTCTGCCTGCAGACATTAGCAAACTGTCCAAACTTGTGGCAACTATAACATTCCACTTTTGACATGTCAGAAAACTAACCCCGAGGTTTCTTTCCCTTCTTTTGCTGAGGAAAAGGATTCTTGAACTTCTTTGTCTTTGCTGCAAGTGCAAGGTTGTCTTCCTTGATTTCCTTGCTAAAGGTTCTTCCTTCTTCTTCTATGCAAACATGCCGAAGCCTTTCAAAGGTTGACTGATTCTCTCGTCCACTAACGGATGGCATGAAAGTTTCGCAAGAGCTTGGGAGACCATCAACCACTGTTTGCACAAGGTCATCATCATCAACAGTAATACCAATAGCAATGAGTTGATCTCTTATCTGTGCAATCTTCGTGAAGAAAGAACCGACACTTTCATCCTTGTTCAGCTTCAAAGTTCTTAGCCTCTTATTCAAGACTCTCTTTTGACTGGGAGCCTTCTTCTCATATAGGTTTGCCAAGGCATCGAAGCATTCTTTAGCAGTCTTCAAAGCTGTGATGTTGGGCATCACTGTCTCTTTAACATAATCATAGATGATCCTTCTAGCCTTACCTTGTTTCCTCTTGTAAGCTAGCGTGCCATCATTAGATGTTGGCTCTTCTATGACATTAAAAACAATGTGATCCAAGTCATTCTCTCCTAGAATGGCTGTTAACCTGGCCTTCCAGGAGTTGTAGTTGGCTGAACCATAGAGCTTCTCTTTTGGTGTGAAAACATTAACAACCATCTCTGCAACTTTGTCAAATGTTAAGTTTGTGAAACTTATCCCAAGGTCTAGGAAAACAACAACAGTGCCCCTTTACTGTGTTTTCACATGCTAAGCTTTGATACCATGTTGAATTTTAACATTAGCATGAATACTTAAAAATTTGCAGACTAACTTAAAACAAATGACAAGTGCAGTAAAATAACATTCTTCACATCAACACAATGGACACGAGTTTTTCACTGGGGAAACCTTTAAAGGACAAAACCCCCCAAAAAGCATTAATAGCTCATCTCGTAAATGAGATGACTTAGATTCTTCAAAAAGTTCCACAAACCCCAACAGGGGTAACCACAAAACCAGAAGATCAATTTTGCAGTTTACATCAAAAATTGCCTAATTAGTGCTTTCCCAGAAAATTAGACTTTTTTTTTCCTGCACAAATATTGCAGGATGCCCGAAAAATCTTAAATCTGTCCAGATCTGACTGTCAACTGCCCGTCCGTACACCTGCGTCTGCCCCTGTCTGTACAACTGCCTGATCTGCCCAGATCTGGGTTCTGTTGCTGCTCGCAGCCCGGATCCGACTGCCCGGATCTTGGTTCTGCTGCTGCTTGCAGCTCGGATCCGACTGCCCGTGATCCTGTGAGTTGCCTGGTTCTTTTGTGGGACAGTGTTATTTCTGCCTGAAGGGAAGACAGGCCTTGCCTAGCCCTTTTAGGGCTGGTTCGAGAGCCTTCTGGCCTGCTCGAAACCCTTCCGGGTATGGTGCTGCTGGCCAAGAGGCGTAGCAGGCAACCTCGAGGCCTGCTACAGTAGCTCGTGGGTACCTGTTGGCTGCTCGAGGATTGTTGTAGCAGCTCGGGAGCCAAGGCTGGCAACCCCGAGCCTGTTGTAGCAGCTCGGTGGTTGAGCAGAGTTGCCTGTAGAGGTAGGGCACTCGGTCTGAGTGTTGTCGGAACCAATGGAGGCTGCCTGAGGTGAGGATAATGGCTGCCCGTGAGCCAGCCGTGGAGAAGGAGAGCTGCCGTGAGGTGAGTGAGCTTCAACTGGAAGATGTAGGGTGAGAACCCTAGCTCAAAATCAGAAAATGTTTAAAACCCTAGCTTGGGTTTTCCTTCAATTTGATGATGATGCCCTAACTAGACTCATTGATGTTAGGGCATAATCATAAACACTTCCTTCTTCAAAAACCTGAGAGATCTTCTTTTGGAGCAGCAGTACCTGTGAGAGTAAGTGTGCGTGTCATAATGGAATGACTTGATCTTCTTTTATAACCTTGAGTCACCTGTAAGTGGACCAAAATTAGGAAAGAACAAAATAATATTATTTTATTCTTTTCTAATTTTCACTTGTACCTTTTTACCTTTCTATAGTCCAAAAGGTCCTTTATGTATTTTTGACTTACCAAAAGTCCTTATGTATTTTTGACTTTCACCTGTGGTCCCTTTTCCTATGGCCCAAAAGTCCTTATGTATCTTTGACTTTTGCTTTTAGCCTTTTTCTAAGTGCCCCTGTGGTCATTACCTGTGGTTCACAGTAAAAAACAAAACAGAGGTTGGACGGCTCAGATCATCTCAAAGATGGATCGGGTTTGATTTGAATCGTTAGATCATGCGGCCTCGACAACTCCTTTTCACTTTCGCCCCTTCGGAAAGCGGAAATCGGGTTCGCCACTTTTATCAAGTTAAAATTCTATCTTTCTGCTTCTGCCTTTTCGCTTCCGCCCTTCTGAAAGGTGGAAATCGGAAAGCGGAAAGTCAATCTTTTCTGAAATTAAACTTTGGCTTTTTCACGTCCGCTTTTCCGCTTCCGCCCTTCCGAAAGGTTGAAATCGAAAAGCGGAAAGTCAATCTTTTCCAAAATTAACCTTTGGCTTTTCCGCCTTTGCCTTTCCGCTTTTGCCCTTTCGGAAGGCAGAAATCGGAAAGCGGAAAATCAATCTTTTCCGAAATTAAACTCAGGCTTTTCCACTTCTGCCCTTTCGAAAAGCGGAAATCGAAAAGCGAATTTTCAATCTTTCACGAAGTTTCAACTTAATCTTTTTGCTTCTGCTTTTTTGCTTCCGCCTTTTCTTGACCGTTGATTTGTGCGGAATCCTCCATGATCGTCGGATCTCAATCTGCGGAAAGCGGAAAGCGGAAAGCAGAACTTTAACTTTTCACAACCGAAACTTGATCTTTTTTGCTTCCGCTATTTCCTGGACCGTTGATCTATGTTGGAGCGATTCTCAGCCGTTGATCTGAAATCGAAAGTGGTCTTTTTTATGTAAGGCATGTTTCCAATAAGGATTTTTTACCAAAATGATACTTTAGGCTTAGGAAAATCCTTTTGCTCAAGCTTCTAGGAAAGACTAGGTATGCAAGGGGGCTTATCTGAGTTGGGCAACAAGTGTAAGTGTGCTTTTCAAATAAAAAATGGAAGGAGGGGCCCTAAAATGTAAATTTTTTTTGGGGAAGCAGTTGCAGCAGCAACAATTGGCGACTAGCTGGTGAACACAGATCTCTGAAAAACCTTTTTTGAACAACAAGATTGCAATATGGTACTGTACTGTGAATGTTCAATGATCACTTAAAATGTATTTCCCGAGACTTCTTTATACCAGATTTATTCAGGGATGCAACTTTCAAGCATTACATTTGATACCATTTCTTTGGGAGTAAGGTAACCAAGAGTTCAGTGTCTTGAGAACTCTCATAGGGCCAGAGTATGAAGTTCATTTTACCCCATGTCTTTAAGTTGCCACCAGATAAGACTCCACAGGTTCGTAACAGAGTAAGACAGATGTATTTGTTTGTTCCTCATTTCCATGCTATTAGCATTCTTTTGATTCTTTCTTTATGATTGAAAATGTCTTTTGAGTCTTCCTTGATTGCTTCTTTTACTTTGAGAATTTGGTATAGGTTCTTCTATCCACAATTTCCTTTTGTGTGGGTGACAAATTTGTTTGCTCATCATGCTCATGGATGGAGAAGAACCTCGTTGGTATTTGTTGTTTTGACAACCCTTTTGGTATGATGATTTATTTTTTCAGCATCATTTCTTTAATTGAAGACTGAATATTTTAGAAAAATGACTTTTCAATCTAATCCTTTTGGCCTCTTTGATTTGTAGCAATGGGATCATTTTGAATACCATACATCCGTCAGACCTGCTTCCTTTCCATGGGTCCATCATGACATACTTCCTGAGACTGGTATTAATGTGAGAATGGATGAAACCCCAAGATAGTACTCCAGCCCTCATGAGTTTATGGTTATTTCACAGGGGTTATAATGATTCAAACGTGGGCTTGAAGACTAGCTTCCTTTTTCATCGTCTGTCAACAGTTAAACAATCTCATCATGATCGAACTTTACCATTTTCTCTTTCCCTTAACCAATTCCTGACATCCAAAGATTTTGAGTTCAATAGATGCCTATACTTCCAATCACCAAAAATGGAGCTAGTTTATTAAAAGCAAACAAACTAAGGCAATGAAATAAGGTGAAACAAACAGGAAAATAAACAAATTAGAAAACAAAATCAATAAAAGCAAGTTTATTTATGTACTAGATCCTAGGTAAAGTACTACTTGAGAACAAAACCAAGCTTCCTCAGCTCCTTTTTGATCAAAGGCTCCAGTTTAGGGTGTGTTTCTTTGAGTTGTTGGTAAAAAAGCTTTTCTCCATAATTACCAAAAAATTTCAGATCTTTTACATTTAATTCAATAGCCCTTTTCAGACCTAGAGCTTCATAATCAGCAGTGTTATTCGTGCATTCTACATCAAAATATAAAATCCAAAACATATCTTCTAAATCTATAGAGTTAGTAGCATCTGCTACATACATTACAATCAATATCATCAGCCCGTGAGAATTGAAGAAGATCAGACTGCCTATCTGATTCCTGACTGACTTGTTTGGCTTGATAGTTTCTTGGTTCAAGCTCCAAAAAGTGATTTCCCAAAATTGAAGATGAGAAGTTCACAGGTTCATTCTTCCCTTCTAACTGAGTTATATTATACATCATATGTGGTTCCCTCAATATTTTAATTTGGTTTTGACTATTGTTGAATGGCAACCACATGTGAGACCAATCGGTTGCAAAGTAAACATTTAGTTTCGTTGACCAATCCCTACTTAAAATTAATCCATATGCTTTTGGTATATCCACTACCATAACATCTATAAACTGACAAACTCTGGGATTTGCAGACAAACGAATCAAAACATCATTCATTTCCTCGATGACTTTAACAACATATCTGTCTAGTTGAATTATCCGAGATGGAGATGGTGTGGGTTGGTCATTAATCCTTTTACATATTGAAAGTGGCATGACATTTGATGAAGCCCCAGAATTTACCAAACAGTTATGTACATTTTGATTACAAATCTCAAATGATAACAGAAAAGGTAAGTCTGAGATTTAGATCTTCCTCCAATGCTTGCTTCATTTACTTCATCATCAGATTCAATGGCTTCTGGGATACTGCTAGGCTGTGGTTCAAAAGCTTCTAGAAGTTTCCTTCTTTGCTGAGGCAAATTGCATAATTCTAATAAAGAGATGTTTGTTTTTGTTTTCTTAATGTCCCCTACAATATCATATCCCATGTCTTGTTCTTTAGTAGTCTCTGTTTATTTGCCAAAGTTTCCTCAGGTTTATTAATTGCTGGGTTAGTTTCTTTCATGCCTTTTGAATTAACCTTTTGTTGTGTTTGGGCAGTGCTGATAATTTTCTTAAAGGTTTATTTTTTCTTCCTTGCTTTAGGCAGCACTAAGCTTTGATCCCCCACTGGTCCTTTACTCCCAGTTGTAACATTTACTGGTGATGTTTGAACTTCCTCACTTTGCTCATCTTCGTTTAATCCTAATGTGGGTGCCCAATCCCATAGAACCATTGTGGTTTCCTCATTTGTCTCTACAAGGCTCATTAGTTTGGTCTCTTTCTTCTTCAGGATTTGCCAGCTGGGTATCTAACAATTGATTCATAACCAGAGTCATTGAATTTATCCACTGTGGACAACTTTTTTCAGAATGATGTTCTTGGTGAAAAGTACAAAAATTATCCATGCCTACTTTATTAAAATTTAAAACAATAGAATTAAGTACAGGTAGTTGGGGCTGTTCATCCTCTTCCTTTTTTTTATAATAAGGGTTGAATGGATTTCTATACGAACTAACTCCCTTATCCTTTTCCAAGTCCACTACCTTGTTTGACAAATTCTGCACCATTTTCACCACATTTTCTAGCTCATTAGATTGTTCTTGTTTGGGACTAGTTAACAACAAAGGCATTTTGCTTGTGGTATGTTTCAACTCAGGTTTTAGATTATGCCTTGCTATACTATCCAGATCTGCCTCTATCTTCTTGGCTTGTTCATAGTTTTCTACCAATGTAACTTTACCAACCCTTTTTACAAACATTCCTATTGGTAGATAAAGTGCTGTAGTATAATATTCTACCAGAGACTCTTCAGCTGGTTTTCTTGCAGCACTAAAGCTATTCAATAAAGTGGTGAATCTCTGATTAAAGTCTTGGACCTTTTCTTTCTTTTCCATCCTCATAGACAATAATTCTTTCATGAGAGCGGCTACAGTTTTCTGGTTGGCGATTTTTCCTAAAGAATTCCTTTTCAAAACCATCCCAATTTACTATTGAATTAGCTTGCAAACTAAAGTACCATGAAGATGCTTTAGGTTCAAGTATATTGAAAAAGGCTGCAAACCACATCTTCATAGTCAACATTCAAAAGATTCAAAGCCATATAAAATCTCTTTAAGTGATCTTCAGCAGAAACACCCTTTCCAGGATCAAATTTTGGTAACACTCTTTTTGGGTGTTTAGGTAAATCATGCAATGGAGCAGGCAGGTTGAATGGCGTTCTTGCTATCCATGCGAGTTGATTAACATTTCCAGCCATAATTCGAGGTGGAGACTGACTGCAAACATAAACTGCAGGGGATTCTGGATCCAATTGATCCAGAGGCTGAACAATTTCTTGGATGGATAGGTTTCCAAATTTTCCACAAGAATTGAATCCTTAGTGTATGAGGCTACTTTCTTGGAAGCCTGCCTTCTAGGTAATGTGGGAATAACTTTTAACCCCCCAAGTTTCTTGACGTAGGATCTTGTATGTCTCCTAAACTGATCTACGTCCTCAACGAGACATCATACAAACGTTTTGATTCTTTTTTTACAGAACCTGTCTGTTCTTGTTCTTTAAATTCAGGAAAAAGATCTTCAGGGAAAGTATTTTCTGATGTTGTGCCATTGTAATCTTCTATGAAAAACGAATTTCCTCTACCAGCCATGCACTGGCTTCCCTCCTTCTAGTGCCAAATCTGTTGATGCTTGGAAAAATCCCAGGCACCAAACAATAGGGATTCTCCCCAGTAAACAATCCCAATTAGATAGTCCACCGTTTGGTGTGGGGAATCCGTCCGGTTTATGGTTCCGACTACCGTAGATTAAGTTCTTTAAATCTTTTATTGGTTACGGCCCAGTCCACCGTTTATATGATTTTTGTTTAAAGAATGAAATGCAGATGCCTAAGATAAATGCAGGTCTAATCTAGATCTAAAACTAAACTATTCTATCCCTTGCCAGGGAGCAAATTTAGAGTTTAGAGTAATATACTGTAAATGTTCATAAAAGTCTAACAAATAGCTGTACCAACACAATAATCACATTCACAGCAGAAAGAATACCAAAGATAGCTCTGATATAATTAAACCATTTATTACCTTGTCAACACAAACATTTATACAGACAACAGACCATTCATGACCCTAGAAATAGTTCCAGGAGGTTAGAACAATCTCATTGTATGATTTACAAAAGCAAGAAGAAATAGTTCTACAGTGTGCATTCCACACATTTCGATTAAATGTCTGCGCAGGACTTTGTTCCAGCAAATTGATCCTTCTTATTAGCAAATAGTTAGCTCTTTTATAAAATAGTCTAGCATTTTGTTCCCTAGCCAAAGTCCTTTCTATGGTGCTCTGCACCCCTATTTATACTATCTCTATTCGTCACCCAAGAGATTCCCAAGTTTCTTATTCGCCCACCTGGCTGAAAACAAATGGTTTCATAAAACAAATAAAAATTTATACAGCCCTGCTGGAAATATACGCTTCTTTTATTTTCCTGCATCTTTGAATATCAGAGCAAATCTCCATCATTGATCTAAACCTTTCCCAAATTTGAGTCGTCCATCCGCCTGGTGAACAATAATACCTTGGATTAGCAGAATCATTGTCAGCCATAGATCTTGGTCTACGAGAAATCTTAACCGTCCAACGATGCAGTCTTTAGCCGATTTCGCAATCCGCCAACTTGATAAACTTCCTGCTCCTTTCCATTGCGAAATCAGTTCTGACCATAGATTACAAGACTGCTAAGATCTTGGCTGTCCAAACCTGTCGGGCCTACCCAATTTCACACTCCCTCATCTTGATTAACTTCTTGCTTGTTCTCACTGTGAAATTAATGTGGGCCGTAGATCAAAAGTCGCCTAGATACTCGTCGTTCAAAAGTGCGGGGTCTACAGGATTTCACAGCCCCGAAATATTTTATCTTCCGTGCATGTTTTGGTTGCGAAATGCACACCCACTATAGATTTGATTCCACCTTTGATCTTGGCCATTGAAAATTACAGGTCCTACTCCATTCTGCTAATTTGAGAAATTTATTTCTCCTTGCATGTTAAAACAACGAAATTCTTCAGGACCGTAGATCTTGATTTGCCATGAATCTCAGCCATCCAAAGATGCAACCTTTACCCAATCTCGCATTCGCCCGTCCTAACTTGGCGAACAATAATACCTGTTATATACAAAGAAAACATCGTGAGAGATATATTTGATCTCGAAACAACCATAATTCACAGTATTTCAATTTAATGATATGCATCGATTACTAAATAAAAAACAGTTAATGACTAGTGTCCTGTTATGCAAGCAATTTTATTTTAGTTTAAGCTTCGAGAGGAAGATCTCTCTGTTTCCCCAATGGTTCACAGTAAAAAATAAAACAAAGGTTGGACGGCTCAGATCATCTCAAAGATGGATCGGGTGTGATTTGAACCGTTAGATCATGCAACCTTGACAACTCCTTTCCGCTTCTGCCCTTCCAGAATGCGGAAATTGGGTTCGCCAATTTTATCAAGTTAAAATTCTATCTTTCCGCTTCTGCCCTTCCGGAAGGCTGAAATCGGAAAGCGGAAAGTCAATCTTTTACGAAATTAATCTTTGGCTTTTCCGCCTCCGCCTTTCTGCTTCTACCCTTCCGAAAGGCGTAAATCGGAAAGCGGAAAGTTAATCTTTTCTGAAATTAAACTTTGGCTTCTCTGCCTCCGCCTTTCCGCTTTCTCCCTTCCGGAAGGTGGAAATTGGAAAGCGGAGAGTCAATCTTTTCCAAAATTAAACTCTGGCTTTTCCGCTTCCGCCCTTCCGGAAAGCGGAAAGCAAAGTTTCAATCTCTCATGAAGTTTTAACTGAATCTTTTTGCTTTCGCTTTTTTGCTTCAACCTTTTCTTGACCGTCGATTTGTGCGGAATCATCCATGACCGTCGGATCTCGATCTGCAGAAAGCAGAACTTTAACTTTTCACACCGAAACTTAATCTTTTCTGCTTCCGCCTTTTCGCTTTCGCTATTTCCTGGACTGTTTATCCATGTCGAAGCGATTCTCAACCGTTGATCTGCAATCGAAAGCGAACTTTTTATGTAAGGCATGTTTCCAAGGCTGCCCCTAAGGATTTTTTACCAAACTGACACCTCAGGCTTAGGAAAATCGTTTTGCCCAAGCTTCTAGGAAAGACTAGGTATGCAGGGGGGCTTATCTGAGTTGGGCAACAAGTGTAAGTGTGCTTTTAAAATAAAAAATGGAAGGCGGGGCCCTAAAATGTAAATATTTTTGGGGAAGCAGTTGCAGCAACAACACATAGAGACCTCCAAAGGCTTCACTTTATTGAACAAAAGAGCAATTAAGCATTAGAAGAGCAGAGGTTCAATCCTCCATCCTCAAATGAGAGAAAGGACCTCGCTTAAATAGAGAAAGCAAGCCCTCGAGGGGGGGATGTGCATTCCAAGAGGGAGTTTGCTTGAGTAGAAGGCGAGTTCAAGGAGAGAATAATGGGATTGACATAGAGTTTACTGTAAGAGAAGGGTGCCACCTTTCATGAGGTAGGCGCCCTCTCTCTTGGGATTATCTCCCAACCATTTGAGAGATGCCACCTAAGACATGTGCCCCCTCTAGAAGAGAATGTGCCCCTCTCTTCCTTAGCTAACTTGTCGTCGTCAAGATTTGATTGCAATCATGCCGATTTGGTGTTCAGTTAACTCCCAAATGATCTTGAGTTAACTTGGATTCACTTTGGGCATGTTTCGACATGTTTTCATTTATTTAGGAATTGTCTTTTTGGCCGTTTTTCGAGAGAATTTTATTTAAGTGATGAATAATCAATCAAATACTTAGGAAAGTGGGTATTGTGCTATTGTGGATGCTCTGAGTTAGAAAGTGAGCAACACCATGGAAAATTTCCCCTCTAGACCACACTTTTATGACACTTTGAATTTTTACATTTAACTTATTAAAAAATTGCTCGTTTTTTATGGGATTTTTTTTTTAATTTCGAAAATAAAAAAAAACCTATGGGGGACCTAGTGCATGTTCATAATGACTCAAAATGATGACTAGCATGGTAATATACATAGATACTTAGACTCTAATAACCTCATAAGGCCTAACCACCAAGGCAAATACTCCAGCTTTGGAGGTATGAGTGAAAAACTTTGAAATTATATGTGGCTAACAAGCAACATATAATTAACAAGGAAAAAACACTGTAGAGTACTGCATTGATAGCTAAGTCTAAGTTGGACAAGTCGTTTACAAAAGGTCCTCATGCTATGTCAACTTATTGCAATTTCCCCACAGGGTATGGACAGGCAAATTTAAAAAGGGGCCAAAATTGGCCTTGAAAGCTCTTTTGAACTTTTAAGCACTGATAATGAACAAGGGACTTGTTCACAACTTCGACAACGCACTGGAAATCCAACTAAGTGCAATTTAGGTGGATAACACCTTCTATGGGTTTTATTTATGAGGGCATGGATTGTTGCAAGGAAAAGATTGTAAGTGCTTTTGATATTGTGGAAGCTGATTATCAAGAGATATGGGAGGTGGTTGATCAAAGATGGAAGATGATGCATAGCCCATTATATGCAGTAGCATGTTATTTGGACCCTAGATTGTTTGGGATACAAAGACATCAAAATGTAGAGGTCATGAGTGGACTTTACGAGGCTCTTGATAGGATGCATCTGGATGAGTCTATTGCAGCTTTGGTTTGATACCAAATTAGAGCATACGGGTTACTAGAAGGCCTATTTGGAACCCGTAGTAGCAAAGAAAGATATGGCTTTGACTATTCCAGCAATATGGTGGAATTTTTATGCATCAAGGGCCCCATAATTGCAAAAATTTGCAATTCGTGTCTTGAGCCAAGGATCAAGTGCATCAACTTATGAAAGGACTTGGAGTGCCTTTAGCCATTTTCATTCCAAGAGTAGAAACAGGTTGTTATCGGGAAAATTAGGAGATGTTGTTTATGTTCGCAGTAACTTGCAATTGGCTTTGAGCAATGTGGCTAAAGGTGAGTCCAATTCTTCTACTCCATGGTTCGAGTCTGTTCCAGATGCTTTAGGAGATTGAGATGATCTTGACAATGAGAGTGATGAATCCAATGGTGATTGTGATTCTAGTGGTTTTACTCTCCTGAGTGCTCTTGATGATTTAGAGCTTTTTGATGTAACAAGTAGTCCACGAGAACACCAAGAATAAATCTTGTGTTCTCGCTCTAGACTTCTAGTTTCTTATTGGGATGCTAATTTGCTAAATAGCCTAAATATTGATGACATTTTAATATTATGTTTTATCCTTTTATGAACATGTTAAAATTCAAAGAAGATGTCGACTAGTGTTTTTGAAATATATGTTTAATTATTCATGTTGCGATTTTTTTATTTTTATGATTCTATGGCTATCATGTTCATTGTTAATGTGTTCATTATTTCTATGATTCTATGACTATCATGTTCATTATTGATGTGTTGTATGTTCACAATTTAATGAGCATAATGAATTTTATTGAAAATTCTCGTATATTTTTGAATTTCCAAATTTTACAATCAATCAAACTTGATGCCGATTATTTTGTTGAATTTTATTGCCAAAATTTGCATTGCCGGATTGTTGTCGAATTTCAAGGTCTCGGAATTTGAACATGAACTCGAACCAAGTGAATTAGTCCTATATCATAAATTTGAAAACTTGATAGGAGACAGTTGCTATGGATAACCAATCCTTTGTTTATAATTATAAATAAATTGCCATCCATTAAGAAGTATCTCATCTACTCAGTCACATAATTTGTATAAGATAAAATAATTTTTTTAAATTTCCAACAAATGACTACAAAAGTAGGTCAGTGAAACTGCTGAGTGCAATAGTGCCATACAATGTGGGAGCACACAAAGTTGCTCCTATGTAAAGCAAGATGCAGAATGTCTGACTCTGATCTAGGCTAAGACCTGAAAACTGGACATTGATAATTGAATGAGAATAATTCATTAAATGCAGGATCATTTTTGTAGCCCATAATACCTCACTTCTCTTTTTTTGGTCGCAAATACCAATACGCATGCCAGTCTGTTTAAAACATGCTGGATTAATGTAATATATATATATAGTAATTAATGAAGTGACACTTGACCTAACTAAGGGACATGAGTATTCAACCAACGCGACCAGTGAATGTGTATATTTACTGGAATGGAGGTCATTGTACATCATTCTATCATCTATCAGATTCTTATTCATTATATATTATTGTCCTTTATGGAATTCTGTCTATTGTCTTTCTTACATTGGATATTTGTTAGTAAATGCATTGTTGTTCATTTCATTTAGTTAGGTCATTTTATTATTGACCTAACTGTTGTTCATATCATTTTATTATTGACCTAAGGGACATGAGCATTCAACCAACATGACCAGCGAATGTGTATATTTACAGTCATGGAGGTCATTGTACATCTTTCTACCATCTATCATATTCTTATTCATTATTTATTATTGTTCTATATGGATTTCTGTCTATTGTCTTTTCTACATTGGATATTTGTTAGTAAATGAACTGTTGTTCATTTTATTTGGTATCAAAGTTTGTTTTGATTCGGCCCTTGGTCACATCTCTTATCAGGCTTTATTTGATCCGGATTTTGGCCACCCTTATCTTTTCAGAGTCTCTTTGAGCCACATAATAGGTTTTTGATATTCTTGTATAAGAAGAAAAAGATATTTCAAGTAGCCACCTATGTAGGACATTACATTGGAGTCAAATGCAATTGCACCGAAGGACATTAAAGGTATTTCAAGGATGATCCTTCAGTATGATCAAAATTCAATACAACAAATGCAAAAAGGAATTTGACATGGTTGTCGCTAATAAAGGCGCATAGGTTTTTGGCCGTAAGAATCATAGTCAAAGTTTGATTACACAAATTAAGAAGTTAAAAAGTGAGAAAAGGTCACAGCAGGAAAAGCTAGAGGAACTTGCTAGTAAGAAATCGGTGACCATTAAAGAAACAATGACCAACCTTGTTAAAATACCTAATTCATTAGATGTAAAAATCTAGACCTCAGACAAAGGAACCAATAGAGATTTGATCGACATACAAAATAAGAAAGATGTTTATAGTGAAACCTTATCAACCAATAAGTCAATAAAAGTATCGAAAGACAAAGGTTCGAAAACTAAGACAAATATACAAGGATGCTTTATCGTCATTCTAGTTCTAAAAAGTCATTGTATTATTCACCGAACTCACTAAAGACAAAACCAACATGTGAAGCTAGGTGAAGATCCTTGAAACTGTAAAAATCCGTTTACTGGAACTTCTTGAACTTCCACTTTCGAAAATACAAATAATTGATGAATAGATATAAAAGTTGATAAATAAGATATGATGATTTACATTTATATTGGTCGGGCTTTATATAAGCCTTATTGTGCCTTTTCAAATGAAAGGGTACATGTCTTTATTTTTTCTAATTAACTAATTATTAATTATTAATATACATTAATATTAACAATTAATATTGATATTTAATATTGATATGTTTATATATATTAATATATATTTATATATTAGTTTATATTTTTTATATAACATTGCCTTCCCCTTAAGAGAAGCTTTGTCCTCAAAGCTTAGAGAAGACAAGGTTTCGTCTGATGTCTTGTTTGTAACGACATCTTCTCAATCTTTGTGTTAGTAACTGCAACATTTGACGAAACGAACCGATATGAGTTACGGATTCCCAAGAAAAATTGTCGCATTGTTTGTGAAGTCGTCCATCCGAGGTCTATCTTTATTGGAGTTGTTTGTTGACCGCTTTGTTGGATGGAATTTCTCGATTTCTACTTAGCTTGTTCATTTTGTGTTCTTTCTCTTCTGAAATCTTATCTCCTCTATTTATGTTCATTTTGAACCTGTTGTTGGTCAAAATGCTTTTTGTAATTTGGGTGTCGATAAGGAGTTCTTGTTGTTTATTTTTCTGTTGAATTGACTTCCTTTTGGACTATGACGGGGATTGAATTTGTATTTGTTTTTTCTTCCTTAACTTGGGTTTGTTTTCCGGAGAGTCTGGATTCTTCCTTTTGGATTTGAACTAATTTCTTCTCTAATAGATTAATATTATTCTAAATCTTCTCGAATCCTTAGTCTTGCGATTGTTTGTCCTCTTTTAATTTCTTGATTTGTTCCTCTAGTTCTTGATTAAGATTTCTCAGAGGATGGTTTTCTTCTTGTTGTTTTAGTATTCTTCCTTCGAGGTCTTCATTGGAATGTTCTATCTTTCGTCTATTTTTTAGTTTCTTGATTTTCGTAAGTAATGTCTTGTTATAAATTCTTAGTTGAAATAGTTCTTGGGTATTGCTTGCTAATTTCTCATTGATTTTCGTAATTTCTAACTTGTGCTTCTTTTTAGTGTCATCATACTTTTGCTGGAGTTCTTCCTTCTGTTGTTGATGTTGAAATATTTATGGTTCTTGATTTTTTTAGCTTTCTCTGGACTTGCACCAGTTCATCATCTTTGTCCATGATGAGCTTGTTTAAACGCTTTATGTCTTCTTTGAAGTCATTATCGCTTCTATACGGTGACGTTTCGTCATTCTTTGACTTTTTGATCTGGTCTTCTAAGTTTTGATTGTGACTTTTAAAATTTGATATTTCCTCATCCTTCTCTGATAACATTTTCTTGGAGTCTTTATTATTTTTTTCCAATATTTGATTTTGAATTTGTAAAGTATGACTCCCTTTCTCTTTAAATATATTAATCAATTTCTGCTTATCATTCTCTCATTGTAGATAATTATTGGTCGCTTTGTAATGTTTTAATTGAGCCATTACTGCTTGTAAGTGCGCCTGCAATTCTGATTTTGAGTTTGCCATAGCTCCTAACTTATGGTGTTCTTCTTTTGACTCTTTGACTTCTTTGGCGAAAATTTGTCTGACTTCTTTAGCAAGGGTTAGATACGAAAGGTGTAATAGCCTTTAATATAGTTATTTGTAAAAAGAGCTTTTCCTTCAACTTTATATATATATATATGTTTCCAAATAATTGTAATAATTTACAATTATTAAATAATAAAATTATTATTACTATTATAATTTTTTTTTCCAATAGTAACAATATTTTATAATATTATATATATATATATTTGAAAATTTTAATAATAGATATAATTAATAACAATATTATTATTAATAATTTCTTTTTGAAATGTTTTAAAAAATTTAATATTAAAATATTAATATTTTTATAAATATATTGATATTAAAATATTGTAGGGGAAAGGGGAATGGCGCTGGAGAATAACGCAGGAGGAGACAATGGTGGACTGGACAGGGCTGCGGAGTTGGAGTTGTGGTCATGTGGATGCGAGCTAAATGGAAGAGTGTGTGAGGGAAGCCGAGTATACATGAAGGGGATCGTGGAGGAATATGATGAAGAGTGTGCGTGGTGGTAGCAGGTGTGGAGCGTTGGCACATAAAGAGGGAAATAACAATGTGAGAGTTGAGTAGTGGAGGGACGGGTTAGGGAAGGATGGCGTAGCAACGAAGGAGGGGCAGTGGAGTTAGAGAAAGGTGCTAGTGCGTAGGGAGGAGCTGGAGGGATGGAGCAGGTGGTAGCGCAGAGCGCGTAGGCTAGCGAGAGGGAGTTGGCAATGCAGGTGGAGGTCTGTGTGGCTTACGGGGAAGAGTGCAGGAAGAGGGAGGAAGGGGAGAATGTAGCCTGGGTTAGCAGGTATGAGCGATGTGGGAAGTGTTGGAGGTGGGTGAGGTGTAGACGGAGTAATGTGGGAGTGGGTAAGGGTTTGGACGAATGAGTAGTAGTGCAATGTAGGGTGAGATCGTGATGGATGGATTGGGAAGAGGGCCAAAAGGCCGAATAATTGGTCAAGGACCAAATATTGTAGAGAAACTCTATTGGATGGCTAAGAGCTGGAATCATGGCAGCCCAAGGAGGGAGATCTGATACCACTGAAACGGTAAAAATTTGTTTACTGGAACTTCTCGAACTTCCACTTTCGAAAATACAAATAATCCACGAATAGATATAAAAGTTGATAAATAAGATATGATGATTTATATTTACATTGGTCGGGCTTTATATAAGCCTTATAGTGCCTTTTCAAATGAAATGGTACATCTCTTTATTTTTTCTAATTAACTAATTAATCATTATTAATTATTAATATATATATATATATATATATTAATATATATTTATATATTAGGTTATATTTTTTATATAACAATCCTACTAGATTGAAGAGAAGTTCAATTGGGGAATCTTATCATTTTTTAAATCACATAAGTCGTTGCCACCATTTTGTAGAAAATTGAATTAGGGTGGTCCGACCCATTCTTAGTACGATAGTTTTGCTTAATGCGTCATAACTCATATCATCTTGTATCATCAACTATCACAACTACAAGAACAAAGAATCATGAGAAGGCATTACGACCTTGAATAAGAGATAAAGTATTTTCCATAAATATGCTTTGAGGACAAAGCATTTCTAAAGGGAAAGGCAACACACACACACACGCACACACACATACATATATATATATATATGAAGTGACACACCTAACAAAGGGGTATGACAAGTCAACTAATGTGAGCAATCGTTGTGTATATACTAAATACCAATGTAACTGGAATAACAAGTCAACTTGGAAAATGGCGAGTTTGACTCGGATCGCCCTTAAAATGAGCCAATTCGGTTCGACCCGAGTCAAACTTGGGTTGACCGGGTTTGGCTTGGTCAACGCGAGTCAAACTTGCAATTTTTTCCTTGACTCACGATTTAAAGCTCCGACTTTTTCAACTACGCATCGACAAAAAGTTTTTAAGATTGGTTTTGATTGTTTTTGGTCATTATTTTGATTGTTGGAGGTGTGTCTGCCTATTGGATGTGTTCAGTAGCAATGGTAATATTAAATTCTTAAAAGTAAAATGGTAGACAATGAAAGATAAGGAGAATGTCACTTTTGCGTAAAATGGTAGAAAATGAAAAATAAAGAGAATGACACTATTACTTAAATTTTATTTTTTTAACATTTTCATAACTTGTTTCAAAATATTTGAGAGTGGTTCCAACCTCATCGAAGTTCATATGCAAAAAGTAGATTTTTAGATCCCATTCAGAATTCAACAGACTTAATAGTTTTCAGGATTTCAGGATTGCAACGTTTTACTGGATTCTATCATGTATAAGGTAAGGGATTGGCATTTAATCAAGCACATCAAGCTTTATATGTACCTTGATTTTGGTGGTGCTGCTTGGTGACCTCCTCTGCCATGACATCAATAAAATTGTACCCTTTCAGCCGAGCAAAATCACTTATTAAGCACGAGAATTTTTTTTCTACTTCAACCTTATTTTAACGCTTGGGTTAGAAAGCTTTATCAAAATTGCAGGGTGTTGATTAATGTCCTTGGAGGATCAACTTTGAGATTCGAGGTAGAGGCGAGGCTAGAGCCTAGAGGAGGGGGAACAAGGTGCTATTAATGAATAGTATCCCAATATAGGCAATAATTTATCTATCAGGACTCATCTTATTGATGAGAATTGTTATATTTTGGACATCTATTGATATCTTGCAGTATATGGACATAGTTTTTTTAATTCAAAATACGAGTAAATATTTAGTTTTTTATGTTTGCCGATTTTTTCCTGATCTGATTCAAAACTTTGGACTCTTTTGCATTGCCAATTTATTGTCGATTCCGATTCTGGTAACATTGCTATATACTGTGTCATGGAGGCCATTGTTAATCATTGTATCATATATCATATTTTTATTCATTGTTTATTATTTTCCTCTATGGATTTCTGTCTACTATCCTTTTTATGTTGGATATTCGTTAGTAAATGAACTTTTGTTCATTTCAATTAAAATTATCTTTTTACATAATGATGCAGCTTCTGCTTCAAAGGCTACACCGCCGTCTGCAGCTCCTACTACGACACTTGAGTACACGGACATACCACTATCACAGATAAGGAAGGTAAGAAAACAAATGAACCTAGTTAGTTTCGTTTATCTTTTAAGTTCTCTTCTCTGCCACAGAGTTGATAATGAATTTGAACCCTCATGTATGAGCCAGATTTTTGAGGTGTCCTTTATGTAGCTTCTGCTGAATCATGCTTGACTAGATATCAATTTTTTCCCTTCCCAGGTCACTGCTTCACGGCTTCTCCTTTCTAAACAGACAATTCCTCACTACTATTTGACTGTTGATACATGCGTTGACAAGCTTATGGAGTAAGGAAAATCAATCTGTCTTTGCTTCATTTATTTCTAAAAGATCCAGACACTAGATGTACCAAAAGATCATAACCCTTGAAAGTGTTAATGAAACTTTTACTTGTTTTCTATTGAATATTCCAGGTTGAGGAACCAGCTAAATGCATCACAGGAAGCATCTAGTGGGAAGAGGATTTCTGTCAACGACTTTGTGATAAAGGTTAGTTATTGGCAGTCTATACTGATTTTTCTGGTTGTAACTAAGGTTCAAGTTACAGTTCTTGTTTGAGCTGTGAGGATGTTTGGCTTCCTGTGAATATATCTTTTTTAATCCTACAACCTTTTACTGTGTTGGTTCTATCCTTTTTAATAATTAGTCATTTAAATCAGTTAGTAAGAATCTCTTTAGCATCTTGTGTCACACGTCCTCTTTCCTAAATTGCATTGGAAAAAGTAATTACACTAGGACTGAAATTCTCTAAAGCTAAAGCATGGGCTAACATTAGCTTCCCCTAAGAATCTGAATTATCTACAATAGAAATTGCTTCTTCCATACCTGTTCACTGGAATCCATACTTTTCACTAGGTCTATTTTTATATTGATCTGAATAAGGGCTATTCTATTTCCTATGTAAAAGGGTAATTATTTTTCTACAAGAAAAAGGTAATTTTTTTTGTGTGGAACAGATGGTCTCAGTACCTAATCGAAGTGCCAATATTTACTTTAATATGCTCATCAATTTTATTAATCAAGAACAACCCCCATTTCTATCATGTTAGGGATATTTATAATGCTAAGTAGCATGGGTACCTCTACCTGGGGGTAGGGTATGTGTACCCATCCCTGGATACCCGTACCCATACTGGATACCCGTACCCAACTAAGTCACCTGACACGGGGACGTGGGACACGAAGGATGCGGGGATTCGAGTGTCCGACACGGACACAGTGACCCCTGGAATGATGACACGTAGGACACGTTATATATATATATATATATTTCAATTATATATATTAAAAATATAGACATATAGATCCAAATTTTTACAAATATTCAATAGAAATCAGAATCAATGCACATTTAACATTAGTAATTAGTATTACACATTTACAAATCAAATCAGTAATCACAATGAGATTATGAGACACATAGATAATTCATGATACAGTGTACTCATGATAGTCATAGATCAAGATGTCAATACTCGTAACTCAAGAGTCAGGACCATATTTCTCATTAAGTCATGAAAATCAAAATGTATTACATAGATGTCGGAATGCCACTGGAAAATGCCAAATAGAGCAATACTAAATAGTGATAGTAAATACAAAAAGGTGTAGATCAATATGGAAGAATGAAATCTATCAATAGTCCTCGATGCCTCAATCAACAAACTCATCACTGCTCTCTTCTTCTTCCTCCTTCTCCTCCTCTCCACCCATCCAAGGATCAATATCTGATGGTGTGGAGGATGACCCTTCCAAAGGATCACTATCATCAAATGTCACCGGCTCTACCACTAGATCATTAAGAACCAGGTTGGCTAATGCCAACTCAGTATTGCTGTCCAAACCCATATCATCAAGAAAGACATCCCACATCTTTGTCTTTCCCTTCACCCACTCCTCCCTCTTCCTGTAAATAAGACAAAGGTTGGTGTGCACATACACCATCGTTTCTGCGCTGGACTGCTCAAGCCTACTCTTCTTCAAACTGTACAAGTTGCCATATGTGCTCCAATTCTTCTCACAACTAGAGGATGATGTAACTTGAGAGATGATCCTCAAGGCTAGTTTCTGTAGAAGAGGGCATGTTGCCCCATGAGTTTCCCACCAATTATAGGGCTTCTTAACTCCCCATGTCTCCAACCACGTCATAGCCTCCAAATCTCCTAGTAGCAGTGGAAAACTCTACAAAGCCCTCCTCCACCTCATCAAGTAAGTCTCTATCCTGAAATAGCCGCCTAAATGCTATCTTCCTCCCCTGTGAAATCTCTCCATCCATGTGAGGAGGGACTCTATGTGAGGGCCCACCATTGAGCCATTCCTGATTGTAGAACTTGAGGTTCAAGGAGTGGGCCAAGCAATGCAAAGGTGTGTAATTCTTATTCCACCTAGAGATAAGAATATCTTGAATGGTGGACCATAAGTTCTCTGTCGATGTCTCATACTTAGGACACTCATTGTCCATAACAATGGTCCTCATGGACTCAATCATGGAATCCCACCCCTCATAAACATTCGCTAGGATGGGCTGGTCCGTGTCTGCAAAGCGCAACAAAGAAATGAGTGGCTCCATGATGTTAATGGTAAGATCCACCCTCTCCCACCAAACATCATCTAATATTGTGTCCTTCACCTTTTTTGAAGCTCTTTGATCCGTCTTTCTCTAGAAAGACCAATACTCTGAAATCACCATGGACCCACGAGCGGTTTTGACCTCTCTCAACCTCTTCAGCATGATGAATGAGGAAGCAAACAGAGTATTTGCAATCTTCAGCATTGAAAGGTGTGTGTACTCTTTGTAGATGGTGAGGGCATTTGTGTGGTTTTGTACAAAGTTACGGATATGGCGTGCATCCTCAATAACGTTGCCAATCCATGTCACATCTGAAGCAATGGATTTGAGTGCTAAGTTCAAGGAATGGACAATGCAAGGTGTCCAAAAAATCTGTAAGAGCAAAAAAAGCAAGTATAAATGACTCTTCAACACTAACAAGTAACAACTCAAATCATTAAAATGACCTTTACCCTAGATAATTTTTGTGATAAATTCAAACAATGAGCAAATTAGCAATGAAAGGTGTCCAAAATGAAAATACCCGTGGATTAGTTTCCACAATCATGCCAGCAGCCTTGCCAACAGGTGCATTATCTGTGATGATATGTACACAAGAATCAACACCTACTTCTTCAATGATTTTGATGAATAACTCACCCATAAAATGTGCATCCTTGTATTTCCCAAGAGCATCCACCGCTTTCAAGAACACCGGTCAATTTTGGGAAGATATAGTGATGGCGTGCTGGATCCGTCCATCCATCAGAAACAATACTCACTCTGGATGAGGGCCATGTTGATCTAATTGGCTCAAGAATTTTATCCACCTCCTTCTTTTCCTTAACCAACAATGTGGTTCTAAGCTTCTCTAAACCAGGAGGCACATTACCAGATGGAGCTCGTTCAATGAGACTTCGACACATCTCAATAAACAATGGTGGCTGTGTAACATTGAATGAGATGAAGTTGAGGTAGAAAAAAAATGCAATGGTGAGGTCCACCTCTTCTCGCACCTCTTGTTGGAAAATCTTGTCCATTGGACCACTTGAAGATGGCCTCTTTCTTGTTGGATATGTAGCACCTTTGCTAGGTGGAAATGGAGGTTGGATGCTGGAGGCTTTCCTTAAGAATGGAAGAGGATCCTCATCCTTTTTTAATCCTCCTTTCCCATTTCTCTCCTTTGGGTAACACTCACTGCTTTACATGAAGAAATCCCACAAGAAGGAAGGACGAACAAATGGCCCTTAACTCGGTAGTATGTGCTCTTAAACTCGTTCTTGCAACAATTGCGAATCCAAGACACATTGCCTCCCCCACCTAGCTTCGCCCCATGCCCTTCTTTCCTAGTCACATACCTCCACAAAGGGTATTTTCTCTTGGGCTTGTTGTCTTGCTAAAACAGGGTTCAATGGAGCATGAGCTCCACTAGCAGCAGATGGAGCACTAGTAGTAGGAGTAGAAGAACTTGTGTTTGGAGGAATAGGAGGGGAGACAATAGATGGGGCATTTCTCCCTTTCCTTTGCCCTTTAGTTCCTGCCCTAGCTGAATGAGACATTGGTCTTCTTGTTTGATGGTTGAGCTTGCAATCCATTCAACCAATACACAATGGTGGCTGTGTAACATTGAATGAGATGAAGTTGAGGTAGAAAAAAAATGCAATGGTGAGGTCCACCTCTTCTCGCACCTCTTGTTGGAAAATCTTGTCCATTGGACCACTTGAAGATGGCCTCTTTCTTGTTGGATATGTAGCACCTTTGCTAGGTGGAAATGGAGGTTGGATGCTAGAGGCTTTCCTTAAGAATGGAAGAGGATCCTCATCCTTTTTTAATCCTCCTTTCCCATTTCTCTCCTTTGGGCAACACTCACTGCTTTACATGAAGAAATCCCACAAGAAGGAAGGACGAACAAATGGCCCTTAACTCGGTAGTATGTGCTCTTAAACTCGTTCTTGCAACAATTGCGAATCCAAGACACATTGCCTCCCCCACCTAGCTTCGCCCCAGGCCCTTCTTTCCTAGTCACATACCTCCACAAAGGGTATTTTCTCTTGGGCTTGTTGTCTTGCTAAAACAGGGTTCAATGGAGCATGAGCTCCACTAGCAGCAGATGGAGCACTAGCAGTAGGAGTAGAAGAGCTTGTGTTTGGAGGAATAGGAGGGGAGACAATAGATGGGGCATTTCTCCCTTTCCTTTGCCCTTTAGTTCCTGCCCTAGCTGAATGAGACATTGGTCTTCTTGTTTGATGGTTGAGCTTGCAATCCATCCAACCAAATCCACCCTCAATGCACTTGGAAACACTTCCAAAGCCTTGAAATCTTCTTCACCTGAAAAAAAAATACTCCTTAGACCTCTCTCCAAAACTCAAAATGACAAAAGAAAAGAAAAAAAGGTTTTAAAGAGGCATGGGCGTCTTTTCCGTTCTCTGCGTGTCCTATTTTGGGGACACGCTGTGACAGGTGTCGGACATGCGTTCGGGTTCGGGACACGCTGTAGAGATGTGTTCGACACGCTCTGTCGGCGTGTTTGTGTCGGACACACAACACACGGCCTTATATGAGCATGTCTGGTTTCTTAGGTACCCACATATCTGGCTTTACCCAAAACTTGGCCGAAGTATTCGAGACTTTTGTCACAGATTCAAGGGACGTTGATTGTAGAGGGGACAACGTATCCCTGTTTTGGGGATGCCTAGGGACCAATTTGGTACAAGTCCATCCAGTTCTGTACAAGTGACATTAAAGTTAGTAATATTAAATGGTAATATTAAATTCTTAGAGCACCTGAGTGGACCTAATGGTTAAGAACATTTGTTATCTCCTTGGAGGTCAAAGTTCAAAACCGGCAGGGGGTAGGGTTGTTCATTGGCCCGTTGTGACAAGGCTCGAAGGGTAGGCTACCCGTGGGATAGAGGCTCACCCCGGTGGGCTTCGGGATGTCTCGACCCTTGTTGAATCACAAGTTATTGGTATATCTGGCTTGCGGGCTGTTGGATATACTCTTGGGAGGTTGCTGTTCCCGTGGTCTAAAAAAATATTAAATTCTTAAAGTAAAAGTGACTTTAATGTCACTTTATAAAATCACTTTTACTTAAAGTTTGAGCATTACCATTAATTGTTTCAGGATGTTGAGAGTGGTTCCAACCACATTGGACTTTATATGTAAAAAGTAGAATTTTAGATTCCATTCAAAATTCAACAGACTTAACAGTTTTCAGGATTTCAGGATTGCAAAGTTGCCACTGGATTCTATCATGTATGAGGGTATGGGATTCACATTTAATCACACACATCAACCTCTCTATGTATCTTGATGTTGGTGGTGCTTATTGTTGAACTCTTTTCTCATGGCCTTAACAAAAATGTACCCTTCACTCAAGCAAAATTACTTATTAAGCATGTGAAGCTTTTTCTACCTTATTTTAACGCTTGCATTAGGAAGTTTCATCAAAATTGTAGGGTGTTGACTAATGTTCTTAAAGGACCAACTTCAAGATTCAAGGTAGAGGCAAGGGCACAGGGTGTTATCGATAAATAGGATCCCAATATAGGCAAGGATTTTGATATGTAATTATTTGTTATAACATGACGTTTTTTGGACTCTATAGGCCATTTAGCCTCTTTGTTTATGTATTTTGGGTCATATATGGATTGCACTTGATTTATTTTTAGCTGTATGCACCCTTGCTATATACATGAGAAACTTAGCATATTTTTATATAATGGTTTGGATTCATATGGATGTACATGAATATATATGTACAATGGAAATGATTTAAATTTCATATGTATTGGCCCTAAGAGGCCACTTAGAGTATTGGCCCCAAAAGAGGGCTCTTGATGTTGATTGTCTCCTTCAACACAAGAGGATTGGCAGTACCTCAGAAAAAAAACCTCCCTAAAACAGTGGTGTAACAACCTTAAACCCTCTGTCATAATGTTACAAGAGACCATGTTGGAGGGTTCGAAAGCAGATTCTATTATCAAAGAACTCTTAAAGGACTGGGAAGTAGAGAGTTTAGATTCAGATGGTTTATCGGGAGGCTTAATAACGGCTTGGAGCCCAGCTATGCTCAAGATAGATTTGAAGAAGCTGGAGTCAGCTCTAGAAACAAAACTTTTTGATAAGGAGACAGGGCTAAACTTCACTCTGCTAAATGTCTATAGCCCTTTTTATGAAAGGAAGACTTTTTGGGAAAAAATGAAGGCAAGAGTTTTTAATCAGCCAAATGTTATTCTAGGAGGAGATCTGAATCTAACATTAACAGCTGGAGAAAGCTAGGGAGAAAAAGCAAGACAAGACTCTCTGGCGTTATACTTTCAATTATTTTTTGAAAAAGAACACCTGGTGGATGTGAAGCCCCTAAAATTAGAACCAACTTGGCGTAACAAAAGGGGAGGACCTCAAGCTATCTCCAAAAGACTGGACCGTTTCCTAATTAAAGATAGTCTTCTGAATGAGAACCTGATAATAAAATCAGTAGTTGAAACAGGAGGTTGCTCTGATCATAGACCAATCTCTCTATTAATCTCAACTCTAGAGAAGAAGCCACCTACTCCCTTCAAATTCAACCCTCATTGCTTAGAAGATGAACAATATAGAGAGCAAATTACTGCTTCATTGCAATCGGTCCAAAGGAGCTCAAACTGCAGTAAGATGCAGCAGTTTGCAGACAACTTGACAAGGGCAAAAAAGATAACAAAAGAATGGAACAAAGTTCATAAGGCTCAAATGCAAAAAGACTTGAAGGAAACAGAAGAGAAAATTGAAGCTCTGTTTAATGGGAATGAGGAAGGGGTTTTCAGTGAAGATGAAAACCTACAAATGAAGGATTTGGAAAAAAAGAAAGAAAAACTCCTGGACATTGAGGAAAAAGAACTAAGGCTCAAAAGCAGAGCTATATGGCTTGAAGCTGGAGATAAAAACTCCAATTTTTTTCATAACTATGCTTCACACAGAAGAAACATAAACACCATATGTGAGATAAAGAACCAGGAGGGAAGGCTAGTCAGAACTTTTGATGAAAACGCAGAGGCAGGAGTATCTTACTTTCATAAAATCTTCAAGGAGCCCAAAGGCTGCCCTATTCAAGAAATATTGGAAGTCTTGAATATTTTCCCAAGAATGATAACAGATGAAATGAATGAGGAGTTAAGCAAGGAGGTTTCAAAAGAAGAAATAAGGTTTACCATGCACTCTTTCCAAAAAGGCAAAAGCCCAGGACCAGATGGATTTACAATAGAGTTCTACTTAGGGTTCTATGATTTGATGAAAAATGACATCCTGGAGGTGGTGCGTGAATCTCGGGAATCAGGGAAAGTTCTTGGAAGCATAAATTCTACATTTTTGAGTCTGATACCAAAAAAGCAAAAGCCCCAAACCTATGAGGATTTCAAGCCTATATCATGTTGCAACATGATCTATAAAATCATAGCCAAAGTTTTGGCCTTAAGACTCAAACTAGTGCTAAGTGACATCATTTCAGAAGAGCAATTTGGATTCCTAAACAATAGACAGATACATGATGCAGTTTCTTTAGCCCAGGAAACAATACATACCATAAAAAAAGAAAAACAAAAAGCATTTGCCCTCAACTTGGATCTTTCAAAGGCTTATGATAGAGTGAGTTGGTTTTTTGCAAGATTGCTTTTGATAAAAATTGGGGTAGCAGTGGAAGTGGTAGATTGGACAATGGGATGCTTACAATCTACCTCCTTTGCAGTCATAATCAATGGATCTGCTTCAATTTTCTTCAGACCTACTAGAGGGCTAAGACAGGGATGCCCCCTTTCGCCTTTTCTTTTCCTCTTGGTGGCAGAGGCCTTAAGCAGGATTATCCACAAAGCCAAATTAGATGGAGCAATTAAAGGCATAAAAGTCTCAACAACAGAGGAGGTAACTCACACTTTATTTGTAGATGATGTGTTGTTGTTTGGAGAAGGCACAATTAGGAACCTAGAGGCTTTTTTGGCTTTAATAGACAAATATAGCAGAGCCACGGGGATGGCGGTAAATGTGGAAAAATCAAACCTTATACACAACGAGTTCCCAGAAGAACTATTACAGAGGTCAAAAGAGATAATACAATACAAAACCACCCCAGTTGATAAAGGTTTTAAATACCTAGGTTTTACCATAAAACCTCACTGCTACTGTATTCAGGATCGGGTGTGGCTTTCTAAAAAAATTGAGAGCAGAATAAATATATGGGCAAATAGATTTTTATCAAGAGGGGGCATGTTAATTTTGCTAAACGCTGTGCTTCAGAGTATCCCAGTCTACTGGGCCTCAATTGCTTACATGCCAAAAGGGATCCTGACAAAAATAAGGAAGCTGTGTTTCTCATTCCTGTGGACAACCAGTAAGCAAAATGATGGAATTGCCTTGGTAAAATGGAAAACACTAGCTATGCCAAAGAAGCTAGGAGGCTGGGGCATAAAGAACCTTGATCTGTTCACCAAAGCTCTGGTAGCAAAAACTTTATGGAGACTTATTCAATTTCTTGAAAAACTTTGGAGTAGGGTCATCTGGGCCAAATATTCCCCTAATAGCAGCATTATAGAGTGGCTAAGAAACCCAAACAAAACCTATAAGAATGGTTCCATAGGGTGGAAGGCTTTGGTATTGGCCTACCCTTTAATTGGTCAATGGATTGGGTGGAAGATAGGAGATGTAAAGTGTGTTAAAGTTGGAGAAGATCCCTGGATGGGGGCAGGGGAAAATTTTAAACTATCACCTAGTCTAATTCAAATACTAAGATCAACCATAATCTTTTCCATAGGCGATGCCTATAAAGACTTGAGTATCAGGGGTCGTAACCAATGGAAAAACGCACAAGAAGTTGGACTGAGAGGAAGCCATGTTGAAATATCTAAATATGTTAGTTTCTAACCATATTCACCTGGGGAACGAACCAGATAAATTGATATGGACGAAAAATTCAAGCATTGGTCAATACACAGCAAAATTAGGATATCAGGCGGTCACTGAAGAATAAGCAGAATCAAGAGAAAAACAGTGGTGGTGGAAAAAGTTGTGGCAGGTTCAGTGCCTTAAAAAAACTTTAATCACGAAGTGGCTGGCTCTTTCCAATAAACTCCTTACGTGGGAAATGCTACAAAAATGCGGTTTTGAAGGACCAGGACTATGTATTTTATGCAGAACCAGCGAAGAAACGAGCTCACATCTTTTCGCCTCATGTTCTTATGCAGGAACTGTGTGGAATGGAGTGGTTAATAGACTAAACGCAGACAGAGCTCATGAAGCAAATGGAACATTAGAAGAAAAAACAAAAGCCTGGTGGAATGATGAAAAGGTAGATCTTTTTGAAGCTTTTCCAATTCTGTATGTATATAGTATATGGGAAGCCAGGAATAAAGCCATTTTCAACAATATGTGGGTACCCCCTGATATTGTCATCACTCTGCTAATGAATAAAATACAGGAACACAAGAAGGTCTCAACCAGGCACAAAACAAGATTAATCAGGGAGCCATAAATAAACAAAGAAATGCCTTGGGCCTTCTTCGACGGAGCAAGTCAGGGGGACCCTCCTTTAGGAGGAGTTGGGGCAGTTATTTTCCTTTCTTCAACAAAGAAAAAGAAGATAAAATACGCAATGGGACAAGCCTCAAATAACAAAGCAGAACTTTCAGCCTTGTGGGCTACCTTAGGGTGGCTTAAAACTCTCAAATACAAGAAATTTAGATATTTGGAGATACGAAAGTGGTGGTTGACTGGGCAAATGAACAGAACAATATAAGAGCACCCCACTTACAACACTTGCTAGCAGAGATTCAATCTTTGAAAAGCAGTTTTAGAAGGATTTCCTTTGGTCCTGTCTATCGCAAATTGAACATGGAAGTAGACTCTCTTTCTAAACAGGCTTTAGCCTATCAGCGTGGGCTTTTAGAGACAGAAGAGGTGGTAGAAGGCGTGTTAGCCTTCCATTATGAGACAATTTGAAAGTATACAGACGGTAATGCAGAAATGCAAGGAAACAATAGACAATAATGTGTTTTTTTGTTATAACAATCAATCCTTCAAAACAAGGATGATTCTGTGATGTAACACGAACTAAAAGTTCGATATGATGTAAGCTTGAAAAAGCAGTTCATGTTTTATTCGATGAATAAAATGATTTTTTTCTGAGGAAAAATATATATATATATATAGAGTATTGATGTACCCAAGTCCCCTGTTTCAAAAAGTGGCGTCCCCGTCTCTGCACTCGCCCTCGTATCTTCCCCTTACCCAAGTTTCCTATCAACTTAGCTATAATGTTACAAATGAATTTATCACACATATTTTACCATATCCTCCTTGGATAAATCCAAATACATATTTATATCTGGATGCTTATTGGGTATGCCTTAAATCCTTCATGGATATGTATCTCGAAAGGATATATGGATTTGTACATGATTTTTTGTCTATGATAGATTACTGTATATTAGAATCAATTTCATAGGCCTAAAATTCCAACCCGAGATCAGAGCCTCATCTCCTCTTCTAGGTCGTGTGGCTCTGTCCAAACTCCACTCCTAGCGGCGAGGCTAGCTCGAGTTGAGTTTGCTAGATTACGCCTACTACTTGTTCTTATGTGTAAACTTGGTTAATGTTAAGTTTTAACACCATTAGCAAGATGTCATACACAAAAGAATCAACACAAGTTTATAAGTGGCAACACCTCAATGGGGTGCGCCCAAGAGTTTTATTGAGATACACCAGTACAATACAACATGGATGGTTACAATAGTTTGGGAGGTGCACAAAAATACCCTTCATGATGTTGAATTTTAGCATTAGCATGAATACTTATAAAAATTTGCAGATTAACTGATAACAAATGACAAGTGCAGTAAAAACAACATCAATCACATGAACACAAGATTTTTCATTGGGGAAACCTTTAAAGGAAAAAAACCCCAAAAGCATTAGTAGTTCATCTTGTAAATGAGATGACTGAGTTTTCAAAAAGATCCACAAACCCTAACTGGGTCGTTCCACAAAAATTTACAAAAAGATAAATTTCCAGAAAATTATACTTTAGGGCTCTCTGCCCCAGCTGCCCATGAATCTCAGACTTGCTTCCCGAATTCAATTTCTGTTTGCCTAGTCTGCTCGGAGGGCATATTTTGCTGCCCGAGGTGATCTACTAGCTGCCCGTGACTGCTTGGATCAAACCCAACCTGCTCGAGCTTATTTTTCTGTTGCTCGTGTTCACGACAGCCTGCCCTGATCTGCCCGAGGTGTGTATGTGGCTGCCCGGACTCTGTTCTGTCAACCCAGGTTCTATTCGGGCCTCTGCTGCTTGATCCGAGGTCTGACAGGCCTCTTAGGCTTCTTCCCGGACCCTCAAGGAGCTGCCCGGAAGGCAGCCTGCTGCTGCCGAGGGCTGAGAGCAGCCTTCCCAAGCTCTACAGGGCTTGCTGTGGGTTAACAGAGCTGCCAGAGGTGAAGGAGAGGCAACTTGTGGAGATTTGCAGGCTTCCCGTGAAGATGGTAGCCTGCTCGTGAACTGATGGAGCAGCCGTGACAGAGATATGAAGATGTCGTGAGGGTGTTGAAGAAACCCTAACTCATGAAGAGAGAGAGAGGGTTGCTGTTGGTGTTCATCAAGGAAGAAACCCTAGTTTAGGGTTGCTGCATTAAGAATGGGTTCCCTAGCTACACTCATCCATGCTAGGGCATAACCATAAGACAAATATCCTTCTCTTCAAAACCTGAGAAATCTTTAGTTGGAGCAGCTGTACTTGTCAGAGTGTGTGTGTAATAATGAAATGGATTGATCTTCTTTTATATCCTTTGAGTCACCTGTAAGTGGACCAAAATTAGAAATATCAAAATAATAATATTTTATTCTTTTCTAATTTTGACTTTTGCTTTTAGTGGTACTAAAGGTCTTTTTGCACTTTCACTTTTACACCTTAGTGGTACTAAGGGTCTTTAACTATCTTTGACTTTTGTTTTAGCCTTGTTCAAGAGCCCTTGTGGTTATCACATGTGGTCAACGTGGTCTTTCATCACCACTCAAAGTACATCATCATATACAGAGAGAATTACTAATGCTTTTATCTCACACTTTGTGTGACACCAAGATTGGTATTAAGGTGTCTTAACCAAGGGTAGCTAAGCCTTGGAGAAGATCGCAATGCCCACTGATCAAGGGTCAGAGTGTCACACATGCCTAGACCCGGTCTAGGGCTTATAGTGTCTTCTTGGTAACAGACCAGGTGCCTCAGCCATAAGCTGCATAATTTGACACTAGGTCAAATACTTGGCAACAGACCAAGCGCCTCCATTCTCCAAGAGAATGGCTCTCAGCCTTGGGCTGAGTCTTGGTGACTGACCAGGTGCCTCCATTCAAAGGAATGGCTACTCAGAACTAGGCTGAGTCTTCTAGTGCTAGACTGGTTCACATCGTGGTCTCGGACCAGATGTCACCATTCAACACAAGGTTGAGTCCCCCCCAATGCAGGGCTAGGTCCATATCATGGTCAAGGACCAGATATCATCATTCAATAGAATGATCACTCAACCCTAGGTTGAGTCCAAACCATGGTTCGGACTAGGTGTCCCCATTCTGCTAAGAGAATGGCTCTCGATGTTGCTCAAAAAAATCAACACGCGAGAGTGTGCCCACATCAACTATAGCTTTGTTACAAAGAAACCCTAAGAAAATCCTGTCTTAGCAAGCTTCTCCACTGCCACAGCTGCAAGTCCACCTCCTCCGGCACTCATCTTTTCCCTGCGTCTAGGCAACCAACTCTCTCAAATTGCAGTCTACACCCTGTTGTCGCCCGAAACTGGCACGCGAGTGCTGAAAACCCAAACTGTGGGCGCGTCGGCCCGGTGACAACTCTCTCTCAAGAGGCCAATGTCACCACACCCCTCTCTCCTCGCTTTAGGTTAGCTCTTCTCTAGCTCTAGGGGGGTTTCCCTAAGTTCGGATTGCTAAGGAAGGTGCAGCTGAGGGTAGGGTGATCTGAAGAGGCTACCTTAGAGAAACTCGGGAAGCAAAAAGGAAAATGATTTGGATTGATGGGACAAAAGGGAAGGGAGGATCAGTTCTCGAGGGAAGGCCAGTGCCAGTGCCAGAAGGGTAAATGGAGTTAGAAGGGGACTCACAAAGCCTTTGCGTTTCGTAGAAGGGAGACTAAGCTGGTCCATTTCATAATCAGAGGCCAAGAGAATGGAAGTATAACTGACTACTTTCCATTACTCTCAGGCCTCTAAGAACATAACGACGACAAACAACTTGGCAGCTTGCCCAACGTGCTAGATTGTTAGCCCTCTATGCTGGCTTGGTCTTTAACTTATGAAAACACAGAATTACGACAGAGAAGCCCAAAATATCCAAAAACTCAACATGATTTTTTTATATTAGCTCTGGGGAAAAATCCTCCCTACCAAAAATTTCATCCTTTACAATGAAGAAGGCTCCTTCTTTTATAGGACAAACAGCCTTTCTCACCTTTTTTAAAGCCAAATAATAAAATAATGCATAATTTGAAAAAAGTGAATCTACATCCACATTTTTCTCCCTAACTTGACCAAACATATTTTAATGTAACTAAAGTGCAAACAACATCTTTAGTTCACCTGACTCTCCCAATATGATTTTATTACGGAAGTAAATTAAACCACAGTCAACCACGGTGCCGATAGTAGATGTTGAAGCCATAGACTAGCGATCAAATCTTCAAAAAAGAAAACCTAAGTAGGTACTTCTACGTGGATGGATTCCACGATCCCATATTGCTGCCCAAAAGGTGAGCATATTGAAAATGCCTAACTTTAGACTAGGTGTCGATCTAGTAGATGATGCTCTCCTGGGTCGACCAAGCCAAAAGGTGAATTTGGCGTTTCTGGATTCCACGATCAAAAGGTGAGTATATTGAAAATGCCTAACTTTAGACTAGGTGTCGATCTAGTAGATGATGCTCTCCTGGGTCGACCAAGCCAAAAGGTGAATTTGGCGTTTCTCCAAACTCCACGTGATTAACGCAGCTAACCTACGCAAATGCCAACACTAGGTTTGATTTTTTCTGCCAGCTGAGATAAATCGGGATCAATTAGTCACTCCGGACTCCATTTCACACTGGTTGTCGACACAGTGACTGATACAAAAAACCAGTGAGACATCTGATAAACCGTAAACTGCATCTGAGAGGGATCAATTTTGCTGGCGATGTGTGACTACAAGGTATGACCTGGTGGATTGGTGGATACTTCAACTGTTGCAACACTCCACGTAGCAACCAACTTGTCTACGACCAGCTGCCTGCTAGACGGCTCTCCGAAATCGGCTGAGAGGACTCCACGACTCGGCTACCTGATTGAGATGGGTTCTGCGGGGGGCCGTGTTAACCTCCACGTAGTGAAAAACGCCAATGAATATGACCACTAGACATTAAAAACTCAATATAACCAGCCGCCAATTTGACGAGGATGCCTTCGGCTGCAAGAAGCGCATGAGATAATCCGGGATTGTCTCTGCTACGTGTTTGGTGAACTCGGAGCTTGGTTCAAAAAATCCCTGACTTGGCTGTCAACAATTCGTGAAAGCGTGACATTCTTTTCTCTGATATTTGATGGGAATTAGACTCTTTGCATCTTAAAAGCTAGGGGAACTGGATATCCCCCTCCTTGAACCCATGGAACACTCGTGATGCCGCTTTCTCCTTCCGCAACTCATCGTACTGTAGCAACTCCTTATACTCTTCGATGCTCCAGCTTGCTTAACATTGCGATAAACATCCTCTCAAGTTCCTTGAGGCTGATCATTTCTCTCTTCTAATTCATCTGCCATATGATGACTTCTCCTAAGCTCGTCTTCGGGATATCTGAAGTAGGATGGGGAAGCGTTGATTCTGACGGAAATTGCTGAACATTCTCTGATTCTGACCCAATAATAACATCTCAAATGATTAAATTATTTGAATGTAATTTGCTAGCTGAAGCAATTTCATGAGCCAAAGGAGACAATCTATCATTCACTATTGCTAGTGACACTGCCTTTGTTAGCATGTTAACATTTCCAACAGGGAAAAGAAGTTCGTTGTTTGTTTTCCACTGTTACAGTTTCTTGTAATTTCAACTCCTCGGCCAGCAGATCCGTATAATTCTTTTCCATATCCTCATTGACCTCAGGGTCACAATCATCATTGCAGCCTCGTATTGACAGTAAACTCTCAAAAACCCCAGATTTATAAATCATCAGTGTGCCAAGTGTATAAATATTATCCTGGCTTGTACATCCATATTTCATCTCTATAAACCCATATTCTTCTTTAACTTCTGATATGTATGCTTTTTCTAGCTCTTCTAACCTCAGAATAGCCACTTTCTTCTCCTCCAAAGCCTGGCATAGCTCAATTTTGAACCACTCTACCCGCTCCTTTTACCCTCGCTGATGGTTACGGGCAGCAGCAGAAGGTTGCCATACCCTCGCTGGTGGTCATGGGCAGCAGCAGAAGGCTACTCCCACCTTCGCTGGTGGTCACGGGAAGCAGCAACTGGCTGCTCCAACCCTCACTGCTGGACACCATTGGCAGAAGCAGCACTTAACAGGTCACAGGCAGCAGGCAGCAGGCAGCAGGTCACCGGCAGCAGTTAGCAGGTTTTGGGCAGCAGGTTTGGTGGTCACGGGCAGCAGCAGTAGGGATGCTACAGCTGGCTAGGGTTGGCAGCAGAAGGCTGCTACATGACTCAGCAGCAGCTCACACTCCATGTGGCAACAGTAAACAGTGGCAGCAGTAAGCCTGCTAGGGCTTCCTTGATTTTGGAAAATTTTGTACATTCATTTCAGAATTCTGAGACCAAATTTTTTTCTTTCATGTACAAACTCAGTCATCTCATTTAGAGGATGAATTGCTAATGCTTTGGGGTTTTTGTCCTTTAAAGGTTTCCTGTGAAAAATCATGTGTTCAATTGTGTGATGCTTGATTGACTACTGCACTTGTCTTACTGCTGTTAACTTTTCAAGTTCTATCTCTATTACAGTCTGCAATTTTTAAGAATATCATGCACATGTTAAAATTCAACACGTAATTCGGCTCGTCCATGCAACTTCGTTGGACCAAGGCAAGGTCATCACCTTCACCTTAAAACTGTTGAGTCGCTCACAGTGACCCAAGACTTGCCTTTTCCCACTGAACTTCGCACCCTTTTCGATGGTGCCCTTAGGCTCCTTCTCCTTCACCCAAGTCTTCTGTCAATGAGAATCACTGCTCTCAGCTGCTCTAACTGTTTATCTGAAGTCTGCAATGCGTGACGAGTTAACAAAGGAGTTCCATAACTCTTGGTTTGTCCGCACCGTTACTTCAGTATACTTTTGTACTTGATGTATTTTGTACTCTAGTATTACATCTTTTGTACTATTGGGTGATTTGGTCCAAACTGATCTCTCACTCATTTTATTGTATGTTATTGGAGACTTGGTCAAACTTGACCACTCCATCACAATTTTGTACTCCTATATATGGACAATACAATTGAGTGCACATTACTGCAATTTCCTCTCTTCTAATACTTGCTGTCTTGTATAGTGCTTGTAAGTCATGTGCACATCAACATGAGTGGCAAAACAAATGATGAAAAACATGTCATTAATGAAATGTTTGAGAAATTATGTGCCATTCTTCTGTTTTCCTTATAAGTTCTTTTGCTGGTGCAATGTCAATGTGCATTCATAATGAGGAAAAAACCATGTTACTACTGTAGTCTCTTAGCTACTGTGTTCATTATTTGAAGTTGCAGTTCTAGATTAGCAAGCTGTGAACATATTATATGATCCATTTCTCAGTAATTTAATCAAATATACTTCTTTCACAGGCTGCTGCATTAGCTCTTCAGAAAGTTCCTCAATGTAACAGCTCATGGACAAATGATTATATTCGACAGTAAGTATTTTTTATGGCCTTAAAGCAAAATGCTCTCTTAAAGTGACAATAAAAAAAGCAATCATAGCTTTTACATAAATATACAAGTCTTGGTCCGGTTTAGCAGATATAGTACTGGATTATAAACGAAGTTTAACTTTACATATCTAATTGCAGGTATCATAACATAAACATCAGTGTTGCAGTACAAACTGATAAGGGTTTGTTTGTACCAGTTGTTAAAGTATGGCATAAAATATCTTATCAGATTCTCATTTTAATGGTTGTCGTTGCTCTGGTTATGGATTTTATTGCTTTTTGTCGAGCAATTACCTTTTAAGGAGGACTTATACGAGATTGATTCACAGGATGCAGATAAGAAGGGACTGTCTGCCATTGGAGAGGATGTAAAAGCTTTGGCACAGAAAGCAAAAGAGAATACTTTGAAGCCAGCTGACTATGAGGTAATGTTTCAAAATTTTAGGAGGAAAGGAGTGACACATCTACGTGATCTAGATTCAAATGCGGCATTAATCGGGCTAATGATATTGATCATGCAGGGTGGGACATTCACAGTATCCAATTTGGGAGGGCCATTTGGAATAAAACAGTTTTGTGCTATTATCAATCCTCCACAGTCAGCAATTCTGGCTGTGGGTTCAGGTAAAGAATATTTTGGGCATCTCTTAGATTATTGTATTTTAGATTGTCATATAATGATGTAGATTAAGATCACTCCAGATGTGAATGAAGATGATGCAACAATATTTACGTGTAGTGTGTAATGTGAGGTAAAAGTTGTTTGATCCCATTTACAATCTGTATGTCCAGCTGAAAAGCGAGTTATTCCAGGAGCATTACAAGATCAATTTGATGTGGGTTCGTTCATGTCAGTTACACTTAGCTGTGATCACCGAGTGATTGATGGTAAGTGTGTGGATGTTACAAACCAATTAAATGCTAAAGTTGGGAATTGTACTGAAATGGAAAGAAATTTATAATATGGAAGATGTTGTCATTGTAGAAATATATTGGAGAAAAGCAGAAGGAAGCAATACTTTTAACCTTTTTTGGTGCTTTTTGTTTATTTGCTTCCAGTATGATTCCCTTTGTATAATCCAAATTGTTGTGCATCGTTCTTCAGGCTCTCTTCTTCTTTAACAGTTATTTGCTTTTCTCAGGTGCGATTGGTGCTGAATATCTGAAAGCATTCAAAGGATACATTGAGGATCCTTTGACGATGCTACTTTAAATGGCTGTTTAAGGCAGTTAGAAATGTTTCTTTCATATATTGGAGCAATAAAGTTGGTGTAGATTACCCATTTCCACAGAAGCAATGCAATTTTTCTCATATGTCTGAAGTATTTCCTTTATTTATGAGGGCCTTACAATCTCAGAAGGTGGAATGGAGTTGCTTGAATAAGGAAGGTGAGCTTGAATAAGTTCCTTGCGTGGTAGAGGCAGAACTAGTGGTTTGCAACTTCCTTGAGGATTTGAAAGGAACTTATTCTTGATTTTTGTTAGGAGAGTCAATTGAACGAGAACCAGAATGAGATTTTTTCCTTTGCAAGTATGCGTTGAATAGTCAATTAAGTATTTTGGTATCATTGTTCAATTTTGAGCACTAATTTTTGTTTATCGTAATGTGCCTAAACTTAATTTTTTTCATCACATCTATTATCTATTTTGCAGATGTAGATTTAGAAAAAACAATGTCATGCTTTACTTCAACGTCTGACTAGACATTTGTTTCACCATAAAAAGTGAAGAAATACTATATAGTCACTAAAAATGGTAAAGAGCTTATATGACTGGTTTGCACAGTCCACTTATCTGATTAAAACCAAAGGCATTGTAAAACAAAACTATGTTACCCCAATATTAAAATCATTGGTGGTGACATGTTGAGGTACACTCATGCTCTCCAGATGGAATGTAATGAGTACTGACCCTAACACTGTAATTGTTTCCAAATGATCGTTATGATCAATTAACTGTATTTCCAGTTATCAAACAAGTTGAGCTCCTGTCAAATAAAATTCTTATTCTTGTTCTGTGCCTGGTTATACATTACCAGTCATAGCTCAAGAGAACTTTAAAACGTATGCAAGCAAGGTGATGCAAAATCTATGTAGGTTCTATTCCTGTTACCATATTTGTAGTTTCTACATTCATTGACTTTGTAATTTTAGTTTCTTTGATGATTTAAGAACTAGATTGTCGACTTGAACTTACAGAAAAGACTCTTGAGAAACGTTTTTGACTATTATATTATTGGATGGAATATATATGTTGTTGTGATGTGTTACTAGTAACTACTGCTAGGCATGGGTGTCCCTCTGTATTGCTGGATTAAGCTTAAGCTTATTTTTCCTATAGCCAATGAATGCAGCTGTTCCCGTTGATCATTTGGGGTGTTTGCATAATATAGAGCTTAATGAAGATCAAGAATTTTGTAGGTCTTGGCAGATAAATTCATTTGAGAACAACAATTTTCTTGTAGTTGTTTTAAAATGCCCTTTAGGATAGTATTTATATTCTTTCACGACATAATAAGTTTCTCTATACAACATAATATACTGCAGTGGCACTTGATTGTTTACTAAATATTTGAGCCAAGGGATGAAAATGAAATGTTTTTCCTTTTTTCCATATGCATGGTTCATGCATTTCAAATAACAAAATGATATATTTGGAAGACATTCTGTGATGGTTCCTTCACTGAACCATTACATAAAAAAGGGGCGAGTCCATAAATATAATGTCTAAAGGACAAATGACGTTTGATAAGAATGAATGATATATGATGATTGAAGGGTAGTCAAGAAGACCCCTTATATAGGGATCAAGAGACATCCATGCAAGGGATGTAACCGTAGACCATAAAACTCTTGTAATTAACAATGCAATTTATGTAGATTATGCATTCGGAGTTTACCTGAGGGTGCAACCAAGGGTGTCTCTTTGGCAGGTCATTTGATGCCAGGCATACCAAGACCCCTGTACTCTTGTAGTGACACCTGGGAGACTATTTTGGAAGTCAAAGTCTTAAAATCCTCTTTGAAAAGGAAACTGTCATAAATATTCTTACTGATATCGTTACTGAACAACTGTTTGGAAAAGGAGAATGTAGGCCACTGAATTTCATATGACATAGACTCTATTATAGATCAAAACAATCTGACCTGTATTTATGTAGTAGGGAGACTCTAGTCAAGATCAAATATTAAATAGAGTATATTTTACTGTAGGTCCTTATTTATTTAATACGACAGGTGTTTTTATGAAATAATGGGCTGTGTGGTTCAACCTGTGCCAAGCCCAACTTTCTGTTGCACCGGCTTGGGTCATAATACTTTTTCCTTCATTGTAGTGGTGGTAAGAAGGCCTCTTCTGGTTTACAGGTGACATCTTTGCCAAATATTTTAAATCTACAAATTTTCAGTCAAGAAGAAGAAAGTTTTTAAACAGCTGCCTACACAAGAAATTCTATTGAGATTGATTTAGAAAAACCTTTGCGATATGTCATTTAGATGTAAGCTATACCATGATTAATGGGTTGTGTAACTCCCTACTTGAAAGGATAGTTGTAGAGCATATAATGAATAACAAACCCAATAGGGATGAAATGGGGTGAACATAAATTTGGTAGAGGGAAAGATTATGACACTGCATGGAATCTGTTTGAGGGTTTGATGGCTGAAAACCAACAGCCTCAAAGGAAGAGGAAGTGGGTATTCAAGAACCTAACAAATATGCATAATAATAATATTTGAAAAATATTGGAAATTGAGAGCTTAGTTGGGAAGTTGTTGCTCAGAGAATTTTAGGTTAAGGGTGGGGTTCTACATGCACTAATAATGTGTAAATGTTACTGGAAAGAAGCGAGGTTGAGCATGAAACCTTAAAATTTATTAATCCTAGGCATAAAACACGATGGATTAGGAAAATAAAAGAATCAGATGTTGGACTTAAATCTAAAAAAGACAACAAAACATTAGTGGAGAAATTCAGAACTATATATTGTAGGTGTAGTTGTTCTAAGTGAGTGGCATTGTGAATAGGGAGGCTTTGGAGGAAATGGTGATTTTTTCTTAAAATATTAAGAGGTTGGGATCAAGGTTTAAATTGTGGGTTGTGGTCCTTAATTTTTTTGTTGATTTGCAACTACTTGAAAATCTGGGTTATAAATTTCAAATCATTTATTTGAAACATACTACTTTCGCCAATTGAACTAAAACATAATTATATCTAAAGCATGAAAGGAAAAGGGGGGTTTGTTGTTTTATTTTTAGGTTGATGGTTACCAAGATAAAAGGTGCATTATAACATGTGAAGTTGTGTGTTCCACTAAAAAATGTTTTAGATTCTTATGTAGCTTTTCATCTTATCTTGATTTTCACCTTTACCTCAAAAAGACCCATAGGCTTCAATATAAGCTTACCTTCCTTGTCAATGATGAAAATGTATAGTGTGAACACCTCGTTGCCCAAGTTTAAGTAGGAGACATGGAAATGCTCCACGACTTTGGCACAATCTTTATATGGATCATGGAGTGGGAGTTGAGGTTTGTTTTTGTGTCAAGAGGCACTTTATACAACCCAATATGAGGGAGAAGTGAAATTCCATGCTTAATGTGGAGGTGACATGTGGAACTTTAATGAAATAATAAAATTTCAAGCAAACAAAATTTAACAATTTCAGCCCCAAATTAAAGTTAAAAACCAGAGTGAGGGAGACAAGTGGAGCATGTAGCATCTTAGTAAAACAATAAAATATTAAGTAAATATTTTTTTTATAATGTTGGCCCTAACCTAGATTTCAAAACCACGATGAGAGAAGTGTAATTATATGCTCAAGTAGAGCAGGTGGCACTTTAATAAAACAATAAAATATTAAGTAAATAATTTTTTTTTACAATGTGGGCCTTAATCTAAAATTCAAAACCAATTCTAGGTTAATTTCCAAAGGTTTGTCATATTTTTTGGAGTTCTTGTTGGCACTAATGTTGAAGATGTTTATATGCTGTAAATTCCTTTGAACTTGAACCCATGCTCTCTATATCAACATCCATAAGTTGTTTTGTCTCAAATTCAGGTTTCAGAAGGCAAATTATTGATGTCAATCTAATTAGAGAATTGTTGCATGGAATGCTTTGTGATGCCCTATAAGGCTTTTGACCTTTAAAAATGCAAGCAAGAGAGTGGGGCTTATAAGGGTTGATATATTATTTTTGAATTTGAAGTCTTCACTAGTTCAAGTGGGGCTCATTCATTCCACATTGTAATTGAAGAAATGAACACGTTGTTCACTTCAAAAGGGGGTCTATTCATTTTGTATTGAAGAATATGTTATTGTTCAATTTTGAAAGTTTGATGAAGTTGGAACTTATTTGTAATTTTGAATGATAAAGTATTGATAAGTTTCAAATGAAATACTCTATTCTTGTCTTTTTTCATAGCGATTATAAGAGGGTAAAGGTCAAACCCTTATAACTTGTTTTGTGTAGTGAGCATTGTTCTTTGTGCTTGATGCAAATCATTCACAATCCATTCTTAAACAATCAACTCACCATGTCTAAATTGTTCAATTTGTTCACCGATTTTGACAAATTTGATGGACCCAAGAACTACGAGTGTTGGAGTCGTCATATGCAAAGAACATTAATTTATGATGATTTGTGTAAAGATGTTTGTGCTGGTGATAAAGCTGGATGTATGTGTCATGCTTGTCACGCTTATGTGGTACATGTTGGCTCAAAAAACTAAATATATAAAAATATATATATAACCAAGCACATATCTGCTCTAAATTTAAATTGGCTAAATTGTAAAATACATTTATATACATCCAATTTCAATTCACATAATAAGTATTTTCATAAATAGTTATGAGACAACTAAATCTTTGTGTATAAGTCTTGCCTTGAATTGATCTACAAGAGAGACATATTCACAACATAATCAATGTATATGGATTAATAATAACTATTTTACTTCATAATAAATGAATGAATGCATTTTTTTCCAATTTGTAGGATTTGTGCTATGTTGACCAAAAATATATTAGATTATGTATTGTTAAGTTAATAATATAACAATAAGTTAAACATTAGTTTTGTGATAATTGCAAATTAATAAACAATTGGGTAAATTGCAAGTATTTTACTTCATAATTAATTGATTAATGCAATTTTTATCTATTTGTAGGATTTATGTGTTATACTTTTACAACATGAAATAGTTGGCACTAGACAATTAATTTTGGGTCGATAACTATTTTACTTCATAATCAATGAATTAATGCAATTTTTGCCTCTTTGTAAGCTTTACGTATTATCGTTTACAATTCCGAATTTTAATGGAAAATATGTTGGATTATGTATTGTTAAGTTAATAAAAAATAACAAGTAAAAAAAGAATCATTTCTTGTGATGCATATTTTAGCCAAATGTTTCCTACTTATGGATGCATGCTATGTCAGAACAATCTTGAGGAAGTGAGAGCTCTAAGGATCTAGGGTTTGATCCTATGCTTTGACTCTTGACTGAGCTTTCTTTCGCAGTCAGTAGGGTACGACGAGCCTTCCTCGCTGTAGCTTTGGTTCTCCCAATGGCTTCCTAGCCGTGGGGGCTCACACCCCTTCCTACAAGGATAATGTCTATGCGGCTATTGGAGGAGACTCCTTTGCAAGACCAAATTTTGGAACCCCGACAGATTTGCAAGCAACAATACAAGATCTGCACTAGCGACAGGAATACGAGAAAGGGAAGGCACAAGATCTAGAAACATCTCATCTAAAGGCGGCTCGTCTCAGGGAACTGGGAAAATACATTCCACAATTAGCTACGACCCCTATGTATGTTATCCAATCCAATTGAGTCAGTATCAACACGCAATTCATGAGGGGTCACGCTTTAATCGACAAGTTCCTAGGCATCTGGCCTACAGAGAGGGATTTGGTTAGGTGGATCCAATATTGGTGGAACCCTAGAGGTCATTTTGAACTCCAGTTAGGGTCCAAGGGTTTTTTTACTACTATTTTTCATAGTCTAGAAGACAAATTTAGGCTTTTTGAAAATGGGCCATATTTCTTCAATTCGACATGCCTCTTTCTAAAAGAATGTAAATAAAAAATTAACCCAGACAAAGGATTTTTCTCATGCCCCAATATGGATTAGACTATATTTCCTCCTGCATGAATTTTGGAGGGGAGGACTCCTGGAGGGTATTGGAAACACCCTTGGCTAATATGTGAAATCCTCTGAATCTGTGTTTACATGAACATAGCTCGATCACTGTCGGAATCCATATACCTATACCATCACGACGAAGAATGGGAACAAACTATTGATTATGAACATGTTCCATTCTGTTTTCATAAATGTCATGTCCATGGGCATCTCTTTAGGGATTGCTCACTTAATAATGCCCCAGAAAAGAAAGCTCCCGCTTCCAGCCCCAAAGAGCAGGAAAAATGCCTTTCAAACACCAGGGCGGAGAAAACCAACCCCAAAAAACAAGCTACACATACCATTCTCTCCATTTCATCCACTAACCCCTTTGTTGTCTTAGCTGCTGAAGATCAGGAACAATCAGCTATGGAAGCCCTAATCCAAATTTGATAGAGCAAAACAAGGACAAGGAAAGGTCTCAGTCTGTAACTACCCCCATCGGGCCTCCTCCTACCTTAGGGGATGTAAACAAAGAAATGGAGGTGAAACTTGATGAGAAAGATCTAGCAGACATCAACATTGCCCATCTGGAGGAAGCATTGCAAAATAAGGATTTCAGACCAGTCCCCATTGATCAGCTGAAAAAACTCCATAAAGCATACTTCAACTCAAAATCAGGAGCCAAAACCAAGCAAACAAATCCTCTGGGAATCATGCATGATCAATCTAAAGATGGAATAAATGGGTAGAATGGAAGGAAAAAAGCAAGAAGGAAGTCGATCCAACAATTAATTCAAGAAGTAGGTAGCTTAATGGTCTACTCGGGACAAATAAATATGATAACTGATAGTTATCACCCCTCCCCCCTAGTTGTAATGATGAAGATCATACATATCTTGGAACATCAGAGGTCTGAATGGGAGAATCAAACGACTTCTTCAGAAACATATATTGGAAGAATAACCTGACATTGTTTTCCTCAAGGAAACCAAATGTGCAGTATTAGATGCAACTCACATCTTATCTAGATGTTGGAAGTCAAGTGAACATGTTAGTATAGATGCCATAGGAATAGCAGGTGGGCTTGAAATCCTATGGAACCCTACGTTCATCTTAATGACAAATTTCATGTCAAGGAAGTGGACGCTCTCATCTAAGATTAGAATAATCGGGGCAAAAAAAGAAGTGCACATTTCCAATTTATATGGCCCCCCAACCCCTAGTGGGAAAATGGATTTTTTGGAGAACCTTGAATGGCTCAACTCTGTTATTCTTGATCTTCCCTGGGTTCTAGGAGGTGACTTCAATTTGATTCTCAACCTTGTAGAAAAGTGGGGAGGTCATAAACGCTTGTAAGCTGAAAGGTCACTCTTCCAAAACATTATGCATAACCTCCACATGGCTCACCCTGAACTAGGAGGATTCACCTAGTCAAATCGCAGGCCTAGCCTCCACAACATCGCTTGCAAACTTGATCGCTTTTTGGTATCGGAGTAGCTTCTCATGGATGGACTCACCATAGCCCCTGAGATCCTTCCCTTCTCAAGGTCAAATCATTGGCCTATTCAACTCATGATCAACATCATTGGCATCCCACAATGACGTCCTTTCCAATTCGATTTTTTTTGGCTCTCACATCCATAATTCCAAGGTAAAATGAAGCAATGATCGGCCGAATCAACCATCCAACATGGGTCGCTCCTTGATGTATAGATTCCAACAAAAAATAAAGCACATCAAGGAAAAACTAAAAGACTGGAACAAACACACCTTTGGAAACTTTTTTGAAGCTCAAAGGGAATTAGAAGCATGCTTAAAGGAAAACCAAAGTTAAATGATCATGCAAGGGCAGACTCAATAACTCCTTGAAGAAGAATCTTACATTAGAAAGAAACTCGAGGAACGCTATATTTTGGACGAAATTCTTTGGAGACAAGTCTCACATCCAATGGCTTCGGGAAGGAGGAAAAACTCCAAATTCTTCCACATATCTATGATCCAAAGGAGAGAAGCTAATAGGATCCATTATCTAGAAGAAAATGAGGGGCATAAGCTCACATATCACAGGGACATGGAGCAAGAGCTCACTATGCATTACAAAGATTTACTCACTATAACAATCATTGATTGCTCTGAAGCCATTAACATGATTATCCAGAACATTCCTTCCCTTGTCTCAAATGGCCACAATGAAGCTCTCATGAGGCCAGTAACACAAGATGAAGTGGACCAAGCAATTAAGGAAATGAAAGATGGCAAATCCCTAGGACCAGATGGTTTTACTACTGATTTCTTTCACAACTGTTTTCTTTCACAACTGTTGGGACCTAATTAAGGAAGAAGTTTGGGACATTGTGGAAGTTTCCTGAATGACAGGGTCGATCCTATAGACATTCAATGCAACTTTCCTAACCTTAGTGCAGAAAGGGGAGAAGCCCATAAAATCCCAAAACTTTTGTCCCAATGCACTTTGCAATTTCATTTACAAAATCATCACCAAAATGATAGCCAACAGACTCAATCTGATTTTGCCTCACATTATAGACATGTTATGTTGAAGGAAGACAAATATGGATAGTATAATACTGGTTCACGAGGTCATCCATTCCTTAAAATGCTCACAACAATCAAGTATGATGTTAAAACTGGATCTTTCAAAAGCCTTTGATACACTAAGCTGGTAGTAAATGGAGCACACTCTTCTAGCTTTTGGTTTTAGTTAGGAATGGATACGATGGATAATGCAGTTGATTTCATCTTCCTTCTTCTCTATCTTATTCAATGGCTCACCTTCAACCCCCTTTCCTTTGTCACGAGGTATAAGGCAGGGTGATCCCCTATCTCCTTTCCTTTTTGTTATCATGGCATACCGACTATGCAAAACCATTAAAGCTCGCATAAGTGGGGGTTCTCTAACTGGCTTACCCTTGCATAACAGTCTTCCTCCCATTTCCCATAACTAATTCATGGATGATACCATTCTAATGGGTGTCCCCACGGTTTGTGTAGCTCAAAAAATCAAGCTCATTCTAGACAATTTTTTGTGAGGTCTCGAGCACCTCTGTCAACCTAGACATATCCCAGATTTATTTTTTTTCAATACTCATAGGCCAATTTAAGTAAACATAGCCAAAATCCTTGGTTTCCATTGGATCTCCCTTCCATCCAAATACTTGGGCATACCTCTAACTGACAATTCTTTACGCAGTTGCAATTGGGAGGACCTGCTCTCTTCCCTTCGAAAAAGAATTTCCTCCTAAAATTTTATAACTTTGAATCTCACAAGCTGTTTAGTCCTTCTCAAGTCAGTGCTCCAAGAAATCCCTATCTATCTCTTCTCAGCCTTAGCGGCCCCAAAAGAAATCCTAAAGAAAATTTGAAATCTCCAACAAAAATTCCGCTTGCAGGATACTCAAGAAGGAAGAAAATGGGCTCTGGTTCGATGGACCACAGTTTGCAAGCCTAAGCTTGAGGGTGGCGTCGGCATAAGAGACCCCCAAATATTGAATGAATTTCTAGGAGCAAAAATATGGTGGAGATGGCTCAAAAATCTACTGGACCTTTGGGCTTATTTTTGGAGGGAAAAACACACTCCCAATGTTAATGAAGATAATATAATAAGATGGAATGACCACTTAACATGCTCTACAATTTGGCAAGTTGTCTGGAAGAATCAAGCTCATGTGCAAGAACATGCTTTTTGGGATATCAGGGATGGCACCAGTGCAAACTTCTGGACGAAATCATGGAAACAAATGCCCATTCTTGTTGCAGATCAATCATGGGAGGATATCTGAATCAATATCCCCAATCGAGACACAGTGAACGTAGCAAATTATTGGTTAGAAAATTATGATGATGGGTTGTGGAGGAAGTGGAATATTTCTCATGCAGATTTGTATCTTCCTCACCAAGTCAACTTGGATCAATGGAGTGAAGAGATAAAATGAAGGAAAATTCGTAAAAGAGAGGGGCTTGATATTTTGTGATGGGGACACTCTCCTAAAGGTATGTTCACCATCAAAGAAGCATTCTAGCTAAAGAGACAAACTAAAGAAAACAAAATAAAAAATCCTGGAAATTTATTTGGACTCTAAATCATTGGCTGAAAGTAGTACATTCCTTTAGCAAATCATTCATAACAGTGTTCTGGCTTGGGAAAATAGGTCCCTCTATTTGTATTTTATGTTACCAGCATGAGGAAACCACATAACACTTGCTCAATCATTACGAGTTCAATAATTTCCTGTGGGATAAACTAGCTCAAATAATGCGTACTTCAGACAGGAAAAGGGATAGTATTGCTGCCACCATGTCAGGTTGGAGATCAAAAGCCTTCAAGATGCCATGCTCATTAGAATATGGACTCTATTGCCAAGTCCAGATTCAATGAGCAGAAATAAAACACAACCACACATAAAAATCAGACACAATTATTTTTGGTCAAATTGACCCAGGCAAAACTCCAACCTCCAGGGAAATCTCGTTCTTGAGAGAGAAAATTTTATTTTCTTCTATAAAATTAAAGTACAAGAATTTTAAAACAAGAATGAACTTATCTCTTCCACAGCGCTCAGCAAAATGACAGAATTCAGAAATTTTACAGTCTGGAATTTTCTAGTCAACAAGTTGCCTCAAAAACTATGCCACTACTTGATTGTATGGTTTGTCTCGATTTTTGTTCCCACTGCCATGGCGTAGGACCTATACGTACCTCAAATTTTTTTCTCCCTGTCGTACAAAATCACCTCGATTTTAGTGCCCCAAAAACTGTACGGACTGCCTCAAAATTAGTGCCCACTACTGTATGAAACAATCTTGATTTTGTGCCCAGAACAGTCTCGAAATTCATGCCTGCACTGTACGGACTTAGAAATAAATGTTGTTGTATGGACCTCGATTTTCTTGCCTAGAAACTGCCTTGGGATTCGTGCTATACGAAAAATGCCTTTAATGTTGTTGCACAATCATTGGGAATCATGCCTATTGCTGCTCTCTCTCAGTCTGCAATTTTATCCTTCTCAACTTTCCAACTCTAATGGAAAAAAAAGAATGAGTTTCTCTTGGCTTCCCTTATCTTTTTGGTGTTTAATGAGGAAGCTAAATGGTCATCTAATCCAACGGCCCAAATTTACTTAGATCAATGGATGTGAAATAATGTGCACTCTATTTCTCTCCAAAATTAATTTCACTCAACTTTAAATTAATTTTTTTCAAAAAGTCACTTTAATTACTAAAGTGAAAATTAAAAACTCATCTCAAGTCATTAATTGCAAGGGTCATGTTATTTTTCCTTTTTAAGAGAAGTTAGGAAAAAAGTCACCAGTGGAGCACTGACTAGGTATAAAATCAACACTCCCTCTTACCGAGGAAGGTGTTCTCCACCACACCCAACTTGTCTCTGAAGTGAATGAACTTGCCTCTTCCAAGGGACCTCGTCAGTATATCTGCAACCTGCTCATCAGTGGAAATGCACTACAACTCCACAACTCCTCTCTGAACATAATCACGAATGAAATGGTACCTGATCTCAATATGCTTTGACATGTCGTGAAATACCAGATTCTTAGAGAGCTCCATGCAACTCTGATTGTCACAATAGATCAACGTAGGCCTTAGTGTGTGATCAAATAAGTCCACCATCAACTTGCGAATTCATGATACTTCACAACTAGCTTGACTGGATGCCATGTACTCAGCCTCTGCAAAACTCAAGGAAACAAACTTTTGGTTCCGAGTGAACCACGACACTGTTGCCAAGCCCAAACTAAAACAACATCCAGAAGTGCTCTTCTAGTCTACCACATTGCCTGCCCAATCTGAATCCGTGAATCCAATCAAACTAACCCCATCCGATCTCCTATAATCTAGAACATAATCCATTGTACATGCAAGGTATATCAACACATGTTTTGTGGTAACCCAGTGCACTCTCCTAGGATCCACCATGAATTGACTGGAAGTGTTCACTGCAAAACAAAAATCTAGCCCAGAGTTGACCAGATACATCAATGAACCTATGAGTTGACGATATAATGTAGGATCCACCAACTCTCCCTCAGAAGCATGAAGCTTCTTCCATTTGGTGACCATAGGTGTAGACATCAACCTGCAATCCTCCATTTGAAATCTCCTTAGAATATCCACTGCATAGTTTCCCTACCCCAGGAAAATATGACTAGGCTCCTGCCAAACCTCCAATCCTAAAAAACAATGCATCAACCCAATGTAGACATCTCATACTTTGAAGCAATATCTCTCTTGCAAACTGCAATATATCTCTCATTACTTGTGATAAAAAAATCATCCACATACAACAAAAGAATGAGCAAATCATTTCCAACCATGATGAAGTAGAGATTGAGATCAGCCTCACTCTTCTGAAAACCCATAGTCAACAAGTAAGAGTCTATCATGGAATACCAAGCTCAAGGAGCTTGCTTCAACCCATACAAGGGTTTCTTTAGCTTGCAAACATGAGACTCTTTCCCATGAATCTCAAATCACTGTGGATGCTCCACATAAACCTCCTCCTGTATGATTCCATTGATAAATGCAGTGTTCACATCCATATGATGGATCTTCCAATCCATTTCTGCAACAATATAAATAAATGATATGATATAAGTGTAATGAGCAACCGATGCAAAGGTCTCATGAGTTCATGAGTTCAAAGGTCTCATGTGTGTGGGACCATTACATTTCAAAGAGAGTCCATGAGTTCCATGACTCTAAGGGGTGTGTTTCTTGTACTTGGGTTGAAAATAATTTGATATCAGTTTCCATGATTGAGGATACAGGACTTGGGGTGTCTTTTCTGGATGGACATGTGTGAATTTTACCCAAGACTGTAGGACCATCTGTCTCTTACACCATTGGAGTCATATGTGGGAAGTTGTACAAACTCTTATTTCAGCCCCAACATGCTTTGACTCGTAGCATCAGTAGTGAGCTTTGAGAGCTATGACATAGGAGGATGGCTCATCTGCATCATCCGAACTTGAGGATGTTGAGGGGCATGGTTACAAGATTGCTTGAGTTCAGCACTAAGCACGGTGATGTATGCAAAGGGTGTGCTTTGGGAAAGTACACCAAGACTGCATTTCCAAGTAGTGATAGCAAGTCAGCTAGAGCGTTTGATTTGATACATTCCAATTTGTTTGGTCCTATGTCATATGTTTCTTTGAGAGGTTTTGAGTATTATGTGACATTCATCGATGATCATTTCAGGAATACCTGTATCTACTTCCTGAGGAGCAAGAAATTCGAGGAGGTCTTGCATAGGTTCTAATAGTTCAAAGCTCTTGTGGAGAACCAGACTGGGAGGAGGATTCAGGCACTTAGATTAGATAACGGGGGTGAGTATACCTCCAAGGAGTTCAATGAGTATTGCAGACAGGAGGGCATACAGAGACAATTGACTATACCAAACACTCCTGAGCATAATGGAGAGGCGGAAAGGAAGAAATGGTCTATTGTTGGAGTAGTGAGAGCCATGTTACATGACAAGTCAATTCCTTTCTTTCTTTGGGTCGAGGCATGTAGTACAACTGTATACCTTCAAAACAGGAGTCCCCATCATGCCTTGGGGAGAAAGATTCATGAGGATATGTTCACAAGCAAGAAGCGTAAGGTTAGTCATTTACACATATTTGGTTACTTGACTTTTTCACATGTCCCTTCTTAAAAGAGGACAAAGCTTGATCCCACTGCAGAGAGAGGCATCTTTGTGGGCTATGATGAGACTTTGAAGGTCTTCTGCATTTATATTCCCGCCCAGAGGAAGGTTGTTGTGAAGCGGGAAGTGATATTTGAGTAGGAGCGAGCCTTCAGGAAGTCTAGACAGTTAGTGCAAGAGGAGCAGCATGTTCCCACACCTTAGGAAGATTCATAGGTACGTTCATTACAAAGTACAGGTTCATAGGTTTTCAAGGTTACTAGACCACGGGTTACAGGAACAGGATCTTCAGGTTTAGTGGTTTAGCCAGCAAGTACCTCGGGGACAGGTTTTGGTTCTCAGGTCACAAGTTCACCATGCATAGCTACCAGATCACATATTTAACCAGTGGTTGGTTCACCAGCTCCTGGTACATAGGTTTATGGGCCATCTACATCTGGGAGTTCTTAAGATGATGGCAGACCGGTTTGGGAGCAACCTTCAGGGAAGAGGAAGCCTAAATGGATTCATGAGACCTTGAAGGAAGAACGGGATTTTGGAGCACCCAAGGAACCAGTGAGGACTATAGTGATTCCATACAGGTTGGCTATGGCCTTGGTTGCTATTCTTCGTGATCCAAAGCTGCCTAATTTTGAGGAGGCCTCTCAACATCATGTTTGGAGAGATGACATGATGGAAGAGTACCACTTCACAATGAAGAACGATATTGGGGAGATTGTTCTAAGACCTGAGAGGAAGTCAGTGGTGACTTTTCGATGGCTTTACAAGGTAAAGCATGCTGCAAATGACAGTGTGGAGAAATACAAAGCTCGGTTTGTGGACTCTCTTTGAAATGTAATGGTCCCACACAAAATAGCTCTGACAACTATTTCATCCCCCAACACTACCTCCACATCTATACATTCTTGTGAAAGTTCGAAGAACATCTCTTGAGCACTTGTCATGTGGCTCGAAGCTCCACTGTCAATATACCGAGTGCTGCTGGTGGATGCAGTGAGAGAGTGTTCGGTCAACAAAGAATGCTCCCGCTCAATATTAATGTTGTTTCCATTTCACCGCAAATTCAAGTTTCAAGAAGGTGCTACCTACAGACAGTATGAAATTATCATTATATTAATTCCGCTCCTTCTCTAACAAAGCTCTGATACCATGTAAGTTTTCGTTCAATTCCCCAACCCAGTTTCATGCCACCATTTTCATTGTTTAATGCCCAACCGAATTTACTTTCAGCTGCAAATTAGTTCATTTTCTCATAAACAATTTTGACAAAAACACATGAAGAATTTTTACAACTTCAATGAACAGAAATAAAACACAGTCACACATAAAAATCAGACACAATTATTTTTGGTCAAATTGACCCAGGCAAAACTCCAACCTCCGGGGAAAACCTGTTCTTAAAAGATAGATAATTTTATTTTCTTCTATAAAATTAAAGTACAACAATTTCAAAACAGAGATGAACTTATCTCTTCCACATTGCTCAACAAAATGACAGAATTCAGAAATTTTATAGTTTGAATATTTTCAATCAACAAGTTGCCCCGAAAATCGTGCAACTACGTGACTGTACAGATTTTGTCGATTTTCGTGTCCATTGTTGTATCATACGACCTGTACAGACCTCGATTATTGTGCTCCTTGTTGTACACAATCACCTCGATTTTTGTGCCCCAAAACTATACAGACTGCCTCGAAATTTGTGCCCATTGTTGTATGAAACAGTCTCGATTTTTGTGCCCATAACAGTCTCGAAATTCGTGGCTTTGCTGGATGGACTCAACAATAAATGTGTTTGTACATCCCTCGATTTTTGTACCTAGAAAATGGCTCAGGATTCGTGTTGTACGAAAATGCCTTTAATGTTGTTGTACGGTCATTGGGAATCGTACCCACTGCTGCTCTCTCTCAGTATGTGATTTTCTCCTTCTCATCTCTCCAATTCTCATGGAAAAAAAATGAGTCTCTCTTACCTTCCCTTGCCTTTTTGGTGTTTAATGAGAAAGTTGAATGATCATCTAATCCAAGGGCCCAAATTTGCTTAGATCAATGGATGGGACATAATGTGCACTTTATTTCTCTCCAAAATTAGTTTCACTTAAATTAAAGATTAATTTTTCCAAAAAGTCACTTTAATCACTAAAGTGAAAATTAAAAACTCATCTCAAGTCATTAATTGCAAGGGTCATGTTATTTTCCATTTTTAAATGACTTAGGCAAAAAGTCACTAGGAGAACACTTTCCTGTGTATAAAATCAACAAGAAGTAAAGATAGACATGGTCTCACGGTGACAACAATATCTCAAATTAAGGGAAAACGGTGTTCAAAGTCAATCTCCTTTCACATATGATTGATATGAGAAGATGGAAAAGGAGGTCGGAGTAGCTGAAAAAAATTAACACCTAGGTTGCTTTTCCAAGCAACCATGTATAGTATTGTTGTTTGGGTATACCTCCCTTGGCTTTGTTTAGGAGTTACTCTAAACATAGAAATCGAGTGTTGTGGTGACAGTCGCTCCCGACTCGAGACTTACCCCAACGTTGAGCGATTTAGTTGAGATTATTCTCACCTATGTGGAAGTTAAGACGATAGCACGTCGTGCCACCCCTCCACTACTTAAAAACTTTATCATTTGTAGACGGACCTCTAACTTCTCGAGTCATGAAAGCTAACCCATTCTTTATGTTGTTAATGATACAACCAATGCTGTTGTTTGATCCACCTTAGAAATTTTGTTTACGAACTTCACTTGTTAGGTGAATAGTCTATTCCTTTTGTTTTGGCAGATTAGGGTTTGGTTAGCCCTAATCTACCCTGAAAAAGGCTCTAACACACGTCGACACGATATGCCACTTATGGACACCCGATTGCTGCTACAGGCGCCAAGATGAACTTTCAAAAAGGTTGATTTCACAGTGTAATCTTTATGTAACTCCCAATTGTGAAGCAATGCAATCTTTATGTAACTCCCAATTGTGTAGCACCTAGATTGCTTTTTGTTATGGTGATTATTCTGCTTGTTGTCCGTCGTTAATATATGGCGATCAATATTGAGCCTGCTGAAGGCCAATTAATGTAGTTGTAGTAGGCATGGTGCTCATTGGATTTGAGATCCAACGGGCACCATGCATGCTGCAGCTACATTAATTGACCTCAGCAGGCTGAGATCCAACGGGCATTACGCCTGTTGTAGTTGCATTAATTGGGTGCTTGAGATCCAACGGGCACCATGCCTGTTGCAGCTACATTAATTGACCTCAACAAGCTAAATAATTTTCTCCTTAATATATCGTCCCCATGTTACGTTTGGAAATGATTATCATTTATTGCTCGTTGTCTGCGATTCTCACCTGTCATGTATTTGGGGCGATTGGTGCCTGTTCCAGCCATGTGAGTTACGTACTCTGCCAACAATCCACTGCCTCAACATTTTTTTTTTATAAATAATTCCATGTGCATCCTCGTTAGCAAGCTGCCGACAACCTTGCATTGTGCCTCGTTTTGTTATCTCTCGTTTGCAGTAAAAACTTGTTTCACATTGTTGCTAAGTTTTTCATGGTTAAAAAAAACTTGTTTGATGAACTATGCCAGGTAAATAGAAAATCAGAAAAGTGTGCTGCAAACTACCCAATGATTCGATAGCCATCTGCTATGGACTTCTCAGTCAGTGAGCTTTATATCGTTGGATCCACGTTCCAGTTGTTTACACTGGAAGATGACACTTCGTTGTAGAAGTTCATAGAGGTATATTGGTTTAGGTATTGCTGCGGATAGGTATGTTAATGATATTTTATTTTACATTCATAGCTGGATTATATTGGAAGAAAATTTATAACAGAAATACCATATATTACTAGATCAAGAAGGCATTAGGCTTATGAATTACATTAATTGTTTTGGCATTGTTGCATATTGTGATTGAAAGAAGATGATTGCATCTATTATTTGTTGATCGCATATCACTACGATTATGTGAAGGACATGTGGAAATGGCCTTTCATTACTAAGACATCAAATGGCGGGCCTGGAAATGACGATCACGATAGATTTACCCCTATGGCACAACTGGAAATGATGATCATGATAGATTTATGAAGCACATATCTAACATTTTTCAACGTATGAAAGGGGTATATGTAACATCCACAGTTGGATATTCTCAATTAATTCGGAATGAACGCATAATTTCTGAAATAACCCACATATCCGTAGATATAAAATGATGTATAAATTGATAGATAAGTGATGATATTGCATTTACAATGATGGGTCTTTTATAATCCCACCGTACCTTTACTAAGAGGCATGTATTTTGATTTAATTAATTAATCAATAATTAGTATTAATATTGATGATATATATATATATATATATATATATATATATATTATGTTATATTTTTATTTATATAACATTGCCTTCCCCTTAGAGAAGCTTTGTCCTCAAAGCTTAGAGAAGACATGGCATACGTTTGATATTTTTCTTGAATGTTATCTCTCAATCATTTGTGATTAGTCGATGCGACATTTGATGAAACGAGGTGATACGAGTTACAAATTCCCTAGAAGAACTGTCGCATCGTCTTTGATGTGGTCCATCCCAAATCTAATTTTATTGAAGTTATTTGATCACTTTGCGGGGTAGGTATTCTTGTTTGTTGTTTTGTATTTTGATTTGCTACTCTTACTCGTTTGACATCATCTCTCCTCTGTGTGTGTTCATTTTTCCCCTGTCGTTGGTCAAAATAATGTTTATAATTGGGGTGTCGATAAGGAGTTCTTGTTGCTTGTTCTTTGGATGTATTGACTTTTTTTATCCGTGATGATGACTAAATTTAATTCCTCAACTTGAATTTATTTTTCGGAGAGTCTAGATTCTTCTTTATGGATTTGCACTATTTTTTTCTCCAGTAGATTGTTTTTACTCTGAATCTTCTCGAACCTTTCATCTTGCAACTTTTTGTCCTCTTTTAACTTCTCAATTTGTTTCTCTAGTTCTTGATTAAGATTTAGAAGGCATTGATTTTCTTCTTGTTTTTCTAGGAATTTTCCTTCGATGTCTTCATTCGAGTTGTCTTCCTTCTTGGTACTCTTTGACTTCTCGATTTGTTTCTCTAGTTCTTGATTAAGATTTAGAAGGCATTGATTTTCTTGTTGTTTTTCTAGGAATTTTCCTTCGATGTCTTCATTCGAGTTGTCTTCATTCGAGGTCCCTCTATTTGTATTTTATGTTACCAGCATGAGGAAACCACATAACACTTGCTCAATCATTGCGAGTTCAATAATTTCCTGTGGGATAAACTAGCTCAAATAATGCGTACTTCAGACAGGAAAAGGGATAGTATTGTCGCCACCATCTCAGGTTGGAGATCAAAATCCTTCAAGATGCCATGCTCATTAGAATATGGACTCTATTGCCAAGTCCAGATTCAATCAGCAGAAATAAAACACATCCACACATAAAAACCAGACACAATTATTTTTGGTCAAATTGACCTAGGCAAAACTCCAACCTCCAGGGAAAACTCGTTCTTGAGAGAGAAAATTTTATTTTCTTCTATAAAATTAAAGTACAATAATTTTAAAACAAGAATGAACTTATCTCTTCCACAGTGCTTAGCAAAATGACAGAATTCATAAATTTTACAGTCTGGAATTTTCCAGTCAACAAGTTGCCTCGAAAACTGTGCCACTACTTGATTGTATGGACTGTCTCGATTTTTGTTCCCACTGCCATGCCGTACGACCTATACGTACCTCAATTTTTTTCCTCCCTGTCGTACAAAATCACCTCGATTTTTGTGCCCCAAAAACTGTACGGACTGCCTCAAAATTAGTGCCCACTACTGTATGAAACAATCTTGATTTTGTGCCCAGAACAGTCTCGAAATTCATGCCTACACTATATGGACTTAGAAATAAATGTTGTTGTATGGACCTCGATTTTCTTGCCTAGAAACTGCCTTGGGATTTGTGCTATACGAAAAATGCCTTTAATGTTGTTGCACAATCATTGGGAATCATGCCCATTGCTGCTCTCTCTCAGTCTGCAATTTTATCCTTCTCAACTTTCCAACTCTAATGGAAAAAAAAGAATGAGTTTCTCTTGCCTTCCCTTATCTTTTTGGTGTTTAATGAGGAAGCTAAATGGTCATCTAATCCAAGGGCCCAAATTTACTTAGATCAATGGATGAGAAATAATGTGCACTCTATTTCTCTCCAAAATTATTTTCACTCAACTTAAAATTAATTTTTTTCAAAAAGTCACTTTAATTACTAAAGTGAAAATTAAAAGCTCATCTCAACTCATTAATTGCAACGGTCATGTTATTTTCCCCTTTTAAGAGAAGTTAGGAAAAAAGTCACCAGTGGAGCACTGACTAGGTATAAAATCAACACTCCCTCTTACCGAGGAAGGTGTTCTCCACCACACCCAACTTGTCTCTGAAGTGAATGAACTTGCCTCTTCCAAGGGACCTTGTCAGTATATCTGCAACCTGCTCATCAGTGGAAATGTACTACAACTCCACAACTCCTCTCTGAACATAATCACGAATGAAATGGTACCTGATCTCAATATGCTTTGACATGTCGTGAAATACCAGATTCTTAGAGAGCTCCATGCAACTCTGATTGTCACAATAGATCAACGTAGGCCTTAGTGCGTGATCAAATAAGTCCACCATCAACTTGCGAATTCATGATACTTCACAACTAGCTTGACTGGCTGCCATGTACTCAGCCTCTGCAAAACTCAAGGAAACAAACTTTTGGTTTCGAGTGAACCACGACACTGTTGCCAAGCCCAAACTAAAACAACATCCAGAAGTGCTCTTCTAGTCTACCACATTGCCTGCCCAATCTGAATCCGTGAATCCAATCAAACTAACCCCATATGATCTCCTATAATCCAGACCATAATCCATTGTACATGCAAGGTATATCAACACATGTTTTGTGGTAACCCATTGCACTCTCCTAGGATCCACCATGAATTGACTGAGAGTGTTCACCGGAAAACAAAAATCTAGCCTAGAGTTGACTAGATACATCAATGAACCTATGAGTTGACGATATAATTTAGGATCCACCAACTCTCCCTCAAAAGCATGAAGCTTCTTCCATTTGGTGACCATAGGTGTAGACATCAACCTGCAATCCTCCATTTGAAATCTCCTTAGAATATCCACTGCATAGTTTCCCTACCCCAGGAAAATATGACTAGGCTCCTGCCAAACCTCCAATCCTAAAAAACAATGCATCAACCCAATGTAGACATCTCATACTTTGAAGCAATATCTCTCTTGCAAACTGCAATATATCTCTCATTACTTGTGATAAAAAAATCATCCACATACAACAAAAGAATGAGCGAATCATTTCCAACCATGATGAAGTAGAGATTGAGATCAGCGTCACTCTTCTGAAAACCCATAGTCAACAAGTAAGAGTCTATCATGGAATACCAAGCTCAAGGAGCTTGCTTCAAACCATACAAGGGTTTCTTTAGCTTGCAAACATGAGACTCTTTCCCATGAATCTCAAATCACTGTGGATGCTCCACATAAACCTCCTCCTGTATGATTCCATTGATAAATGCAGTGTTCACATCCATATGATGGATCTTCCAATCCATTTCTGCAACAATATAAATAAATGATATGATATAAGTGTAATGAGCAACCGATGCAAAGGTCTCATGAGTTCATGAGTTCAAAGGTCTCATGGGTGTGGGACCATTACATTTCAAAGAGAGTCCATGAGTTCCATGACTCTAAGGGGTGTGTTTCTTGTACTTGGGCTGAAAATAATTTGATATCAATTTCCATGATTGAGGATACAGGACTTGGGGTGTCTTTTCTGGATGGACATGCGTGAATTTTCCCCAAGACTATAGGACCATCTGTCTCTTACACCATTGGAGTCATATGTGGGAAGTTGTACAAACTCTTATTTCAGCCCCAACATGCTTTGACTCGTAGCATCAGTAGTGAGCTTTGAGAGCTATGACATAGGAGGATGGCTCATCTGCATCATCCGACCTTGAGGATGTTGAGGGGCATGGTTACAAGATTTCTTGAGTTCAGCACTAAGCACGGTGATGTATGCAAAGGGTGTGCTTTGGGAAAGTACACCAAGACTGCATTTCCAAGTAGTGATAGCAAGTCAGCTAGAGGGCTTGATTTGATACATTCCGATTTGTTTGGTCCTATGTCATATGTTTCTTTGAGAGGTTTTGAGTATTATGTGACATTCATCGATGATCATTTCAGGAATACCTGGATCTACTTTCTGAGGAGGAAGAAATTCGAGGAGGTCTTGCATAGGTTCTAAGAGTTCAAAGCTCTTGTGGAGAACCATACTGGGAGGAGGATTCAGGCACTCAGATCAGATAACGGGGGTGAGTATACCTCCAAGGATTTCAATGAGTATGGTAGACAAGAGGGCATACAGAGACAATTGACTATACCATACACTCCTGAGCATAATGGAGTGGCGGAAAGGAAGAAATGGTCTATTGTTGGAGTAGTGAGAGCCATGTTACATGACCAGTCAATTCCTTTCTTTCTTTGGGTCAAGGCATGTAGTACAATTGTATACCTTCAAAACAGGAGTCCCCATCATGCCTTGGGGAGAAAGATTCATGAGGATATGTTCACAAGCAAGAAGCCTAAGGTTAGTCATTTACACATATTTGGTTACTTGACTTTTTCACATGTCCCTTCTGAGAAGAGGACAAAGCTTGATCCCACTGCAGAGAGAGGCATCTTTGTGGGCTATGATGAGACTTTGAAGGTCTTCTACATTTATCTTCCTACCCAGAGGAAGGTTGTCGTGAAGCGGGGAGTGATATTTGAGGAGGAGCGGGCCTTCAGGAAGTCTAGACAGTTAGTACAAGTGGAGCAACATGTTCCCACACCTTAGGAAGCTTCATAGGTACCTTCATTACAAAGTACAGGTTCACAGGTTTTCAAGGTTACTAGACCACGGGTTACAGGAACAGGACCTTCAGGTTTAGTGGTTTAGCTAGCAAGTACCTCGAGGATAGGTTTTGGTTCTCAGGTCACAAGTTCACCATGCATAGCTACTAGATCAGAGATTTCACTAGTGGTTGGTTCACCAGCTCCTGGTACATAGGTTTATGGGCCATCTACTTTTGGGAGTTCTTAAGATGATGGCAGACCATTTTGGGAGCAACCTTCAGGGAAGAGGAAGCCTAAATGGCTTCATGAGACCTTGAAGGAAGCACAGGATTTTGGAGCGCCCAAGGAACTAGTGAGGACTATAGTGGTTCCATACAGGTTGGCTATGGCCTTGGTTGCTATTCTTCGTGATCCAAAGCCGCCTAATTTTGAGGAGGCCTCTCAACATCATGTTTGGAGAGATGACATGATGGAAGAGTACCACTTCCTAATGAAGAACGATATTGGGGAGATTGTTTTGAGACCTGAGAGGAAGTCAGTGGTGACTTTTTGATGGCTTTACAAGGTAAAGCATGCTGCAAATGACAGTGTGGAGAAATATAAAGCTCGGTCTGTGGACTCTCTTTGAAATGTAATGGTCTCACACCCAATAGCTCTGACAACTATTTCATCCCCCAACACTACCTCCACATCTATACATTCTTGTGAAAGCTCGAAGAACATCTCTTGAGCACTTGTCATGTGGCTCGAAGCTCCACTGTCAATATACCGAGTGCTGCTGGTGGATGCAGTGAGAGAGTGTTCGGTCAACAAAGAATGCTCCCGCTCAATATTAATGTTTGTTTCCATTTCACCGCAAATTCAAGTTTCAAGAAGGTGCTACCCACTGACAGTATGAAATTATCATTATATTAATTCCTCTCCTTCTCTAACAAAGCTCTGATACCATGTAAGTTTTCATTCAATTCCCCAACCCAGTTTCATGCCACCATTTTCATTGTTTAATGCCCAACCGAATTTACTTTCAGCTGCAAATTAGTTCATTTTCTCATAAACAATTTTGACAGAAACACATGAAGAATTTTTACAACTTCAATGAACAGAAATAAAACACAGTCACACATAAAAATCTGACACAATTATTTTTGGTCAAATTGACCCAGGCAAAACTCCAACCTCCGGGGAAAACCTGTTCTTAAAAGATAGATAATTTTATTTTCTTCTATAAAATTAAAGTACAACAATTTCAAAACAGAGATGAACTTATCTCTTCCACATAGCTCAACAAAATGACAGAATTCAGAAATTTTATAGTTTGAATATTTTCAATCAACAAGTTGCCCTGAAAATCGTTCAACTACGTGACTATATAGATTTTGTCAATTTTCGTGTCCATTGTTGTATCGTACGACCTGTACAGACCTCGATTATTGTGCTCCTTGTTGTACACAATCACCTCGATTTTTGTGCCCCAAAACTATACAGACTGCCTCGAAATTTGTGCCCATTGTTGTATGAAACAGTCTCAATTTTTGTGTCCATAACAGTCTCGAAATTCGTGCCTTTGCTGGATGGACTCAACAATAAATGTGCTTGTACATACCTCGATTTTTGTACCTAGAAAATGGCTCAGGATTCGTGTTGTACGAAAATGCCTTTAATGTTGTTGTACGGTCATTGGAAATCGTACCCACTGCAGCTCTCTCTCAGTATGTGATTTTCTCCTTCTCATCTCTCCAATTCTCATGGAAAAAAAATGAGTCTCTCTTACCTTCCCTTGCCTTTGTGGGGTTTAATGACAAAGTTGAATGATCATCTAATCCAAGGGCCCAAATTTGCTTAGATCAATGAATGGGACATAATGTGCACTTTATTTCTCTCCAAAATTAGTTTCACTTAAATTAAAAATTAATTTTTCCAAAAAGTCACTTTAATCACTAAAGTGAAAATTAAAAACTCATCTCAAGTCATTAATTGCAAGGGTCATGTTATTTTCCATTTTTAAGTGACTTAGGCAAAAAGTCACTAGGAGAACACTTTCCTGTGTATAAAATCAACAAGAAGTAAAGATAGACATGGTCTCACGGTGACAACAATATCTCAAATTAAGGGAAAACGGTGTTCAAAGTCAATCTCCTTTCACATATGATTGATATGAGAAGATGGAAAAGGAGGTCGGAGTAGCTGAAAAAAATTAACACCTAGGTTGCTTTTCCAAGCAACCATGTATAGTATTGTTGTTTGGGTATACCTCCCTTGGCTTTGTTTAGGAGTTACTCTAAACATAGAAATCGAGTGTTGTGGTGACAGTCGCTCCCGACTCGAGACTTACCCCAACGTTGAGCGATTTAGTTGAGATTATTCTCACCTATGTGCAAGTTAAGACGATAGCATGTCGTGCCACACCTCCACTACTTAAAAACTTTATCATTTGTAGACGGACCTCTAACTTCTCGAGTCATGAAAGCTGACCCATTCTTTATGTTGTTAATGCTACAACCAATGCTGTTGTTTGATCCACCTTAGAAATTTTGTTTACGAACTTCACTTGTTAGGTGAATAGTCCATTCCTTTTGTTTTGGCAGATTAGGGTTTGGTTAGCCCTAATCTACCCTGAAAAAGGCTCTAACACACGTCGACACGATATGCCACTTATGGACACCCGATTGTTGCTACAGGCGCCAAGATGAACTTTCACAAAGGTTGATTTCACAATGTAATCTTTATGTAACTCCCAATTGTGAAGCAGTGCAATCTTTATGTAACTCCCAATTGTGTAGCACCTAGATTGCTTTTTGTTATGGTGATTATTCTGCTTGTTGTCCGTCGTTAATATATGGTGATCAATATTGACCCTGGTGAAGGCCATTTAATGTAGTTGCAGTAGGCATGGTGCTCATTGGATTTGAGATCCAACGGGCACCATGCATGCTGCAGTTACATTAATTGACCTCAGCAGGCTGAGATCCAACGAGCATTACGCCTGTTGTAGCTGCATTAATTGGTTGCTTGATATCCAACGGGAACCATGCCTGTTGCAGCTGCATTAATTGACCTCAACAAGCTAAATAATTTTCTCCTTAATATATCGTCCCCATGTTACGTTTGGAAATGATTATCATTTATTGCTCGTTGTCTGCGATTCTCACCTGTCATGTATTTGGGGTGATTGGTGCCTGTTCCAGCCATGTGAGTTACGTGCCAACAATCCACTGCCTCAACATTTTTTTTATAAATAATTCCATGTGCATCCTCGTTAGCAAGCTGCCGACAGCCTTGCATTGTGCCTCGTTTTGTTATCTCTCGTTTGCAGTAAAAACTTGTTTCACATTGTTGCTAAGTTTTTCATGGTTAAAAAAAACTTGTTTGATGAACTATGCCAGGTAAATAGAAAATCAGAAAAGTGTGCTGCAAACTACCCAATGATTCGATAGCCATCTTCTATGGACTTCTCAGTCAGTGAGCTTTATATCGTTGGATCCACGTTCCAATTGTTTACACTGGAAGATGACACTTTGTCGTAGAAGTTCATAGAGGTATATTGGTTTAGGTCTTGCCGCGGATAGGTATGTTAATGATATTTTATTTTACATTCATAACTGGATTATATTGGAAGAAAATTTATAACAGAAACACCATATATTACTAGATCAAGAAGGCATTAGGCTTATGAATTACATTAATTGTTTTGGCATTGTTGCATATTGTGATTGAAAGAAGATGATTGCATCTATTATGTGTTGCTCGCATATCACTACAATTATGTGAAGGACATGTGGAAATGGCCTTTCATTACTAAGACATCAAATGGTGGGCCTGGAAATGACGATCACGATAGATTTACCCCTATGGCACAACTGGAAATGATGATCATGATAGATTTATCATAGCACATATCTAACATTTTCCAATATATGAAAGGGGTATATGTAACATCCACAGTTGGATATTCTCAATTAATTCGGAATGAACCCATAATTTCTGAAATAACCCACATATCCGTAGATATAAAATGATGTATAAATTGATAGATAAGTGATGATATTGCATTTACAATGATGGGTCTTTTATAATCCCACCGTGCCTTTACTAAGAGGCATGTATTTTGATTTAATTAATTAATTAATAATTAGTATTAATATTGATGATATATATATATATATATATATTATGTTATATTTTTATTTATATAACATTGCCTTCCCCCTAGAGAAGCTTTGTCCTCAAAGCTTAGAGAAGACATGGCATACGTTTGATATTTTTCTTGAATGTTATCTCTCAATCTTTTGTGATTAGTCGATGCGACATTTGATGAAACGAGGTGATACGAGTTACAAATTCCCTAGAAGAACTGTCGCATCGTCTCTGATGTGGTCCATCCCAAATCTAATTTTATTGAAGTTATTTGATCACTTTGTGGGGTGGGTATTCTTGTTTGTTGTTTTGTATTTTGATTTGATACTCTTACTCGTCTGGCATCATCTCTCCTCTGTGTGTGTTCATTTTCCCTTGTCATTGGTCAAAATAATGTTTATAATTGGGGTGTCTATAAGGAGTTCTTGTTGTTTGTTCTTTGGATGTATTGACTTTTTTTATTCGTGATGATGACTGAGTTTACTTCCTCAACTTGAATTTATTTTTTGGAGAGTCTAGATTCTTCTTTATGGATTTGCACTATTTTTTTCTCCAGTAGATTGTTTTTACTCTGAATCTTCTCGAACCTTTCGTCTTGCAACTTTTCATCCTCTTTTAACTTCTCGATTTGTTTCTCTAGTTCTTGATTAAGATTTAGAAGGCATTGATTTTCTTCTTGTTTTTCTAGGAATTTTCCTTCGATGTCTTCATTCGAGTTGTCTTTCTTCTTGGTACTCTTTAAATTTTTGATCTTCGTAACTAATACTTTATTATGATTTCTTAATTGATATATTTCTTTAGTATTACTTGTTAATGTGTTATTGAATTTTGTAATTTCCAACTTGTGTGTTTTTTTTGAGTCGTCCTCTTTTTGGTGGAGTTCCTCAATCTATTGTTGAAGGCGACAATTCTCTACTTCTTGGCATCTTACTTTTGTCTGAATTTGCGTGATTTTGTCATTTCTTTCCTTGATGGTTTTATTTAATCGTTTTATTTCTTTCTTTTTCTCGATTGGATCTTTCCTGATTTTTTGGTTTTGTAGATTTTGATTAGTATATTTTGGACTCATTAATTCCTCAATTTGATTAGATAATTTCTCAATACGTCTTTTTAGATAATGATTCTCTTGCTTTATTAATCCCTTAGAAATATTCAACTTTGTCATGTGAAATGCTTTGTTCAATGCTACTTGTAGTTGGGACTGCAATTCTGGTTTAAAATTCGCCATAATTCCTAACTTCTTGTGTTCTTTGATGATAGTTGGTTTTCCTTTTGACTGACTTCTTGTCTTCTTCGATTTTGTCTTGTTTTTCTTTGCTCTTGTAATTTAATAATTGTACTTAATACAATTATTAAGTAGTAATAATAATAATATATATTTTTTAAATGTTGAAATAATTATTCTTCTTCCCCTAAAGACTTTTTGTAGATTGGGTAGTTGGGAGGAATGATTGTTACCTTCCCCACCTAAGTTCAAATCCCACTTGCTTCTTAGTAGAAATTATTATGCTTTATATTTTTTTCCCCATAAGTTTTGTAAAATGATGTAGATTGGGTGGTTGAGAGGAATGAGTGTTACCTTCCCCACCCAGGTTCAAATCTCCTTTATTAAGAAATCACGTCGCTCTTATACCACTGTAACATTCATAGTTGAACATTCTTAATTAACTCGGAATGAACCCGTAATTTCTAAAATAACCCACATATCCGTAGATATAAAATGATGTATAAATTGATAGATAAGTGATGATATTACTTTTACAATGATGGGTCTTATATAATCCCATCGTGCTTTTACCAAAAGACACGTCTTCTGATTTAATTAATTAATCATTAGTATTAATATTGATATATATATTATGTTATATTTTTATTTATATAACAGTGTATCCATAACTTTCATATTCAATTTGAATTATATTATTTGAGAAATATTGTTATGATTAATGGCATGTCTAATATGTTTCAATTCCTTAGGGGAAGCCACATACATGCCACAAATGGAATTGGCCTACAAGTCTAGACACCGGTCGAATCCTGTAAACCCTTTAATCCCGCGAATTATATAGCCATTTGACTGGAAAGAGGGATTGCTCTTATGGTGAACCAACTTGTACTGTCATGGATCCGGGGGTGGAAAAAACTTTGTAATATCGTTAATGCAACATTCTATTGGGATGATGGTATCCTTGGGATGATATAAACAAAGTAGTAGTGATTATGCGTTGGGGTGTGGGATTTCTCTGTTCTGATAAAACAAAGCACCAAACAAAACTCAACCTATTATAATATTAATATGGTTTCGGAAAAACTAAATGATCTAAGACCTGGCTTTTTGCCATTTCTCTTTCCGTACAAGAAAGTATTTATTGATTATGTTAGCCATACATAGAAAAATGATTTACCACACATTATGGAAGCGGTACGGTGCCCAGCAAATCCATGAAGGATTTACAGGAGTTGCTGTCATCGAGAATATGATCTGCTACTAGAGTGGTGTGTATCAATTCTCATTGAGAATTTATATATTATATCTAAATATTTGTCCATTTCTCCCTTTTTATGGTGTTCAGGAAGGTATCATATCTTGATCTATTAAAACAATCCTGAAGGAATTACAGGAGACATGCTTTGTTGCTGCAACACATCTTGTGATAGCATATAGCGTGGACAAATATGAATTAGAGGTTTCTCCCAACAAAGGGGATTGATTGCATGTTTTTCAAGCAATCAATTATGTGGTCAATGTCGTTAAAAGGGTGAAAGAAATCCCAAACAGTATAGCTATTGATGTAATCGAACATGCAATGAGTTCGATAATGGAAGGCACCATACAGTGTTGTATTCTTATTACTTCTTCCCCTTTCAAAAAGTTGTTGCTCCACAATAAATTGTATTGGTAAAATTGTTTATTGATATGTATATATATATATATATATGACATGACTATTATATTGGTCAAATGCACACAAAGCCCGTTTTTAATTCACGGATATGTGTTTTTCATGGAATTTCATTATGTGATTTCTAGGGAAAGACGACTGCTTTACTGCGACGGACTTTTCACTGGACACACCTTTACCTGAATAGACTCACTTGGAGTTGATCGGCTTTTACTGTGACAGGATTTAGGTTGCGACCAACTCTTGTATGACCAAGTTTCACTTCTAAAGACTTAGGATATGAAAAACACTTTTCACTGACCGTAACTTGGGATAAACTGCAACACAATTATATTGTGACTACTCACAATATCATATAACCAAATATTAAATAAGATTTGTGTTGAACACTGAAGCGGATAAAAACTAGAAATTTTACGCGGTGAATTAATTATGGATTCTTTGTGTCTTTCACTAAATGGTGAATGTAAATAACATCCCTTTGGTAAATCTAGAGAAGATGTGCGGCTAAATAAAACTTGCATTAGACCATAAACTATGGATTTGCATATCTTGTTGCGGAATAAAAAAGAAATATAGCCGTAAATACAAACTTGGAAATTTACAAGGATGTTTCACCTTTTATAGAGCTTCGGCTCTCAACACTTTCACAAAACACAGAAGCTTGAGCTTCAAATTCTTCGTAGAGTTTTTCCTTCTTCTTCTCCCCACTTCTCTTCTATGTATTTATGTTTCTCTCTCTCTCTCTGTTCCTGTATGTTCTATTATGTTTGTTTTTAGATTTACAATCTTCTTCTTCTTATAAAAAAAACTTCCATAGACATACATTAAAGACTATAATAAAAATCTATCTAGAAACTTAGCTTCGACAATTTAATTCGACTACCTTATATACGAGAGACGTGAACTCTTCATCCTGTCAGACTGTCTGACATAAACTGTCCTACAGACTGTGACAGAGTCGGCTTATTTGCTATGTGGATTAGCGAATAATTAATATTTCCAACATAATTGCAAGTTTATGTTAGCGACAAGCATTAAAAAAACAAAGTGAAGTTGAGTAACATTACAAATTTTTTGGATGACATCTATTAACACATTGCTTTAATCAATCATGGCATTTTAGATAACATAGTGTAAGAAGCCCCTTTCATCTAGAGGATTTCCAGAACACTCTTGTGAATGTATAGTCAAATTAATTTTATTTATTTATTTAAATTTAATGTCATTATTATTAATTTTTATTTGCTTTATTTATTTCATTTATTTAAAGTGATTATAACAAATGAAAATATATATGTTATGTTTAATATGGTTGAAACAGTTTGTATTGAGGAGTCGAATAGACCAGTTATGGTTCTCTTAGGTTAGGTTATGGAAGTGTGCTTGGAAGTGAAAATAATGTCAAGGAAGTTGCCCTACTTCACGACATGGCACTTTGATTTGTGAGTCAAACACAACCTCCTGAATCATGATTAGGAATAGTGATTTGTTGTAGTCAATTTTTAATCAATCAAAATGAAGGAAACTTGATGGAAATTCTACTTCAATTTTATAATGATTAGTAAATTTCATACTTGAATGAAAGGTTAGTTCAATGATAATAACATAGTTTTTTTCTTGGGTAATAATGGATAAAGTTCAGATTAAGGAAGAATTATTCTAATTCTATATGCGCTGGTAAGATTAAGAATAAATTTTATTTGTTATATATATATATAAAATAAGCAAAACATTAAATTATATTTTTTTGTTTTTTCTTCTTATTTTTAATAAAAATATAAGCTATTACATAGTTTTTTTTTGTGTTTTTTTATATATAAAAGCTTCAATATGTTTGTGTAATTTACTTTTAAGTATCAATATGTTAAAATTTTATAATAAAATAGTCAAATGCTTATAGAATATAAGAATATTGTAGCTATCAAAAACTTGTTAGATTTTTGTTTATTTGGGTAATTTTATTTTATGTCAATAGAAACTCACTATGCATTGCTTCTAGCGATGGTGTTGTGTTGATTTTGACAATGACATTATTTTATAAAAAATAAAAACATAAAATTAATATTCAATAAATAATATGGATATAAGTAATACAATTAATATTTAAGGAAGAATATGGATTTAAGTAATAAAATTAACATTTAAGAAATTAATAGTTATTCTATATTTGATACCACTCAATTATTAGGTGTCTCACAACAATGTACATCTCATTGTGAAGTTTTTAAAGGGTTTTAGCTCAATGGTAGAGCATCTGCATCACCATGCCCTACTATTTGCTTAAACGATTAAATGTTTCTTAAATATTGCCTTAAGAGAGACAAAAGTGATATTGCCTTAACATTGTCTCTAGAGTGACAAAAATGATATGGATAAACAATATTTGGGAAAATACAATTTTGTTGTCTTAACATTGAGGCATTATGGTCATTGGTTAAAGACAATATTTAAGGCAATTCACAAGCTATTTTTGTCTTGAATAGAGAAAATAGTTTAAGACAATTTAAGATTTTTGTCTTAACATTGAGACAATATGGCCATTGGTTAAACACAATATTTAAGACAATACACAAGTTTATTTTGTCTTAAATAAAGACAATAGTTTAAGACAATAATTTACGACACTCACTTAAAGACACTATTTAAGACAATACATTACTTTTTTTTTTGTCTCAACTTGAGACAATTTACCCAAATATTGTCTTAATTATTGTCACTAAACCCCCCCTCTATGTAATAGTGAAAACTCTCTCTCTTTTTGTTAATGAACTTATGGACATGTGGGATTTCAAAGGAGGGGAAAGTAGTTTCTTTGTGGAAAATAACAATATGGCCAAGGCCTCCAAAAGGGATTTTTTTTGTTTTAATGGGAATAGTAATGAAAGGATTTATCAAGGTGAGGTTTAGTGAAAAAACGAGGAGTATTTTTATTTACTTTACGAGAAATTGTAGTGGGATCTTTAGCCTAGTGAGGAAACAGTAGTGGTATCTTTAGCTTAGTGAGGAAATTTTTTTCTTCGTGGGAATTATAATGACGATGATAATGAGACTTGGGGATTTTTTTGTTAGAGGACACTAAAATGATGTAACTCGAATGGTAAGAACATACATGGTGGGCTATAAGGAAATTCATAACATGTGACATGGTGGAAAACCATGATGAATATGGGCACTAAGAGTATTTCAGGCATGACTCTATGGTATAGAAATGATAACATGATGGTGACTAATGGGAAGATCCATCAATTTTTTTATCAAGGATACCTAACCAAATAAAAGCATGACATAATTTTACCGACAAGATGCACATGACGAAACTTCCCACAAGAGGATGTAAAGTCAAATGATGACGCATATGGAGAAATCAAGTATATATGAGAAGAGGACTATTCTCTTGAATTGATGGTTAAGACAAAATGGGATGATGACTTAGTTAAGGGTGCTCGCCTTTGAAATCATGTTACGATGTTTCATAATCATGGTAATATTGAAAATCAGCATCTAGCAAACAAAAGGAAAAAGATGAGGTGTGACACCACATGAAAACTCAATAGCGACGGATAAAATTGATGTATAGATGTCAAAGTAACCACAAAGAAGGTATAGGTACTAATATTATCCTCGAAAAGGGGAGGGAGTGAAACGGGTAAGGCTAGTGTTCCACAATGGGCTAAGCAAAGGGATAAGAAGTTCCGGGAAAACCAATAACATAAATCAATAATTGTTCAACATACCCATGCTGATCACTAGGAATCGCTGATAGTTATTGTTCCTCCACGTCACGTCCTCTCTTGTATATCATAGATAACGTCATCATGCTAGATAGGTTAATATCTAAATAATATGGAGAGAGAGCGTAGTGGTGTATAATTATGAAATATGTCAAATTGTGTGGAAACTAATTGGGAAACCATGTAAAGAAAAGGAAACAATTAGAACAGTACAAGCAAAAGAGTAGAAAAACTAAGTAGGAAACAAATGAAAATAATGTAAATAAATCTCAAAGCAAGCAAGAAGAAACCATGTTTTTTTAATCACGTAAGTTAGTTAGTGTTCAGAGGGTTCTGAACAATAGTAGTGTTGTAGGACCAATCCATATATGAAATGGGAAAATAATCTCTCTTGGCAGTCCTTCAAGCAATAAGCATTGATCCCTAGATTTTGAGTAATAGTAAAAGGGCCAAGCCATAATTTTTGAAACTTTTTATGCCTTCCCTTCTCCTCATGAGTAGATTCCATAAGAGTACTTTAGCCGACAGGGAAATTTCTCATCTTGGAGCTATGATGGAGTTAAATATTTGGATGATGGGGTTTATGTCTAAGTCTATAGTCTGGAAGGCTAAGCGCTAAATCATAATATAAAACCTTCTTGTCCATAGATAAACATGAAAGGAGTTTTGTTTTCAATTGTCTAGGAAGTGCTACGATGAGTGTATAAAGCATAAATCAAATGCAAGTGCCACTCCTTGGCATTTACCACAATCATTCACTTGATAAGTTTTATTATATTCTTATCCATTGAATCAGTTATTATTCCCCTAAGGATAATAAGGTGAAGAGGCGGAGAAAATAATATTGTACTTTTGATACAAACCAAGAACCTCTTTTGACACAAAAGCACCCCCATTGTCACTAACAACCTCAAGTCGTAACATGAAACAAGAAAATATGTTTTCTTGAAGGGATGATACCACTTGCTTGCCTTTAACATTATTTAAAGGAACGGTCTCATCCCACCAAGTAAAGTAATTAGTCATGATAAAAATAAAGACATCTCCAACAGATGAAACCGTAGAGATAGGTTTAATGAAATCTAAGCCCCACTTTGAGAAGGGAATAAGGCCAATTACCAGATGCAAGGGTAAAGTGATGAGTTTTTATGGTTTGTGGCACATTGACAATGATCACAATTTCGTACATATTTGAAAGCGTCATGGAAGATAAAAATCCAATAGAACCCATAATGCATGATTTTGTGGGAAATTGACTTAACTGCAAAATGTACTCCTAAATGAAACTGGAGATGGGCTTTGTTTATGCCAGAAATTGTTCCCAGACTACAAGATAACAAGCCAACATAATCTCAAATATCTCAATAAAACAAAATAGGGTTTTTAGGGTTTTTTTTAAGGTTTTCTGGTTGTGAAGTTTGATGACAAGAGGGAATGCATTCATAACCCAAATAAAACTAAATCACAAGCATATAAAAACTGAGATGCATAACGTAATAACCATGTATCCAACAGAAAATAACACTGAGGTTCATCCACAAATGGCAAGCACTACAAGTATAAAAACTTTCAACCAACAATGAAATTACCAACTGAGTAGCTAAAACAAGCTATAAATGAAGCCAGAGAACAAACTGAAGGGTAAATAGAGCATATATTTCATAATCAGTATTTCAAATACACATAAGAGTCATTTACTTAGCTTATGAACAAGTTTGAAGACCTCCTCTTTCTAGCCAAAAAATTGAACCCTTAGTTCTCTTTGTCCCATACATTAATACCATCCTTCCAAAATTGGTTTAGGACTAAACCCTAACTGCTTTTCAGCCTACTCATCGAAATAGTTCTATCAAAATAATAATTACAAAAATGAAATATCCTTCAAAACATAACTAATAACTGATTGTGTTAACAAGCTTTACAAATCTTTAGCTGCTTCAGCTAACAAGGCTATCCCTTCAAGGGCTTGGGCCTTTCTTCTAGCCTTCAGCTGATCTGCTTCCATCTCTGCCATCTTTCTAGTGAGTTCTTCATTTTTCTACTGTAGATATTTCATGGTTTGTTTCAACATTGTAAATTGAGACTCTGTATTCCTCTTCCTTTTCAATGCCTCTTTTGAGACTACAATCAGCTCCTGATAGTGGCTATTCACCTCATCCAGATCCTCTCTGAGTCTTCTATTGGCCATAACCAAGCCATCATTTGTCTCCTGCATATATTCCACCTGATATTTATACTGTTTTATAGTTCTCTGTAAATTCTCTTTTTCTGAATCAAATGCTTTATTTCCTGTTGTACTTTGCATCTCATTGGGAATCCATGGAATGTTTAGTCTCCTATAGATTTCTTCATCTTTTGGCAACAATTCTGTAGGAGTTTCAGGAAAACTTAGGTTTTCTTCAGTCTCAGCTTCACAAGGAACTATTTCCTCAATCATCACCTTCCTTTCTGAGTGAGAAACCTCTATCTTACCTTCTTGTTGTTCCTACAACATTTGACTTCGTATCTCTAAAAATATATCAGACAGTTTAGTCTCAGTAAGGGCAGACTCTCTTTCTGATTTCATTGGCCTTTTTCCTTTATTGTCACCCTTATCAACATCCATTTTTTCATCAGAGGAGGAGTCTTCTACCACTGTTACTCCTTCTTTATTCAATTTGGGGTTTAACAATTTCTTCATATTTAGCCTGAGCTTGTTTCTGGGTCTAGTCTTTGGTCTCCACACAGGAACAAGTTCCCCTAACATTTTGAAAGTTTTTCCCTGATGGGTGACTGAGGCAAATTCAATAACTTTTAGCTTCTTTCTCTTTGGTACTTCTCCCTCATCTTCTTGGCTATGAAATTCATTTTTAGTGCCAACCTTATTTTCATCAATAACAGGAAGTTTATCCTCCTCAAACAGGCATGTCTCATCCTCTGACAGGACTGTGATTGGACTTTGTTTTTGAACTTTAGTATCCTCTTCATCACCTGAAATTTTCTCTGCAAGTACAATCTTTTCAGCAACAAATGTCTCTGCTGGTGCATCATCCTGAACAAGCTTAGTCTCCTTATTATCAAACTGCAAATCTTTGCTCTCAATGTCATTTAGATGTTGTTTAGACTCACAATCTTTTTTTGTAGGCTCTAAAACTTCCTCCAATTTAATACTATCTTCATATTTAACCTTTATCTTCTGTCTAATCTTTTTGATCAAGGTATGTCCTTTATCAGCTTGTTTTCTATGAGACTGTCCTATTTGACCATTTTGAAACCCTGACCAGAAAAGGAAATATTCCCAAGTTTCCCCCTTACTCAGCAACATTGTGTTTATAATGAGTTTGAAAGTCCATGGTGGAAAATGGACTGTCTAGTATGATTCTGGTGCTCTTTAATTCTGCAAGACATCTTCTATAGGCTCTTTAGAAAAAAGAAGGGTAGGTTCATCTTTGAGTCATTACTGAGGTGTTGAAGAAATATGAAATGGTATTTAAAAACGAAGGAATACCTTCCTTCACATGTAATATAACTTTGTAAAACCTTAATAGGTTCTACCCATTCAGGCTTGAAGTTATGAATGGGTACACCCTTACCCCAATCTGGAATTATACCAGGCAGTAGGTGCCTTTGTGCATTAAAGGTGAATGGCACTTTCTTAAACCATAGTTCTCCCTCATTTTTAACTCCTGTTGCCTCAGCTACCAACTCTTTGGTCAATTTGAATTTCAAAGTATCAAAAGATACAGTTTCTTTGTCATAGCATTGAGCAAACTTATGGGATACCTCTGCATTGTATCCATCAATTTTCTTGAAAAATATCAACCATCCTACATTTTCAAATAGCTCAGTACATTCTGGAAATTTATCTATCCAACTAAGATCGGTGGGCTCAGCCCTATTAGTTTTTCCACTTTTCTTAATTTTCACTATGGTTTGCAGCACTTGTTAATAATCTCACAGTCTATTTATCTTCAAACTCTCATAGTATGCCCTATCAGAAAGTTTAGGAAATGTTTTGTACCAAATTTCAACAATTTGACCTAATCGCAAATTCATGGACCTCCAATAGTTCTGCTCTGAACTTTACTAACTTAAACAATGAATACTTAGATATATTGATTAATATTTCATCATTCATAGTCTATTGAGTGAGCAAATTCATATCCTTCCTTAGAATTTTGACATTATAGGCTTTATCAGAAAACCCCCAAATTTAACAAACCCTATCAAATGCCACGCGGGGTACCTGCTCAAAAGCTTAATACAAGCGATGGAAGTCAATCTCTTCAAAGGTTAGGTGTCAAATTCCACATTCTAGCTGTCTCCAACTATCTAGGTCGCTTCAAATTGTCACTGTTGGAAAGCCCTAATTCTTCATTTAAATGTCAAAAATCTGATTTCTCAACAATATGTCTCCACCATGACTTTCAATGCCTTCGTATTCTTCAGCTTAAGAACATATTCCCGAAAATTCTACCTCGTTCCACTCACTATCATCATTCGCCATGAACTTGCATGCAATTACCACGACCTCCCTCATACGATGACTATACACCTGTTTCAATGATAAACTTGGTAGGACACATATCAAATGTGATAATTGATGTGGTTAAAGCCTTAGGGACGAAACCCCCGAAAAAATCGGACTGAAAAATTACTATTTTGGCACTCGCGACTTTCTTGTAGCGCTCTAGTGTATTAATTTCGCTCTTGCGCTACAAGAAAGTCCGAACACATAATTTCATCTCATTAAATCACTGATCAGGTTTAAGACTTGGTTTATATGATTAATCTTGCTCTTAGTGTCCTTTATGAAACCATTTAATCAATATATACCTTGTAGAACCCTTCAAGAATGAACTCTAAGAAAAATTTATAAAAGCAAGGTTAAAAATAGGAAAACTCAAAATGATGAAAACTAAAAGGCTTAAACTCAAAATTAACTTTTATAAACCAAAATTTCCTAGAAGCAAAAATATTAGCAAGTTTCAAAAACATAAACAAAAGCATAAAACTAAGGAAGACAAAATCATGACCTAACATCTGGCTCCTGCTGCGGGATGAAGTCCTCCTTGTGAGGCCTCAAGAACCTGTAGACCAGTGCCTTCTTTCCTGCTACCTGCTAATCTGCAAAATTTCCATTGGGTTATGGAGTCCTTATTGTGTTTTACTCACACCGGTATATACAATGAAAAACTAAAATTCCCCTCAAAAACTATAGAAATGCTTGAGGAATTGTCCATTAACTGGACTTGACAATTCCTCACCCTCCAAAGTCTGTAGGACAAAAGTGTTATTTTCCAAAAAATTAGATACTAGGAAAGGGCCAAACCAGAGGTTGTCAAATTTGCCATGTTTCCCTTTTTGCTCTTTCCTGGCATTCCACCTTAGAACCATGTCACCAATTGAGAAAGTGTTATCTTTGATTTTCTTGTCAAATCTTTCTTTTATCTTCAATCTGTATAACTGTACCTTTTCTTCCACTTTTTCTCCATTCTGCTACAACTCTATCATTGCATAAATCCTTCTCTGCATATCATTAGGTTCCTCTTGACAATCCTGAAAGAACTTCATCACTAGAATGCCCAACTAAACAGGAAAGACTGCATCTGTAACATACACTAATTGGAAAGGAGAAGTTCCAATTGCTTGCTTGACTGTTATTCTATCAGCCCATAATGCATATTTCAGCATAGAATCCCATGATCTCTTATTATGCTTTAGCAGTTTCTTGATACTCTGAATGATATTTTTATTGGAGGACTCAGCTAAACCATTACCTTGGGGATAGTAAGGAGTTGAATGTTTCAACAAGATACCATTCGTTTCACAAAATGCTTCCATTGCCTTAGACTTAAAAGCTTTTGCATTGTCTGTTACTATTTTCTGAGGACACCCAAACCTATTGAGGATATTTTCTTCAATAAATTCCATAATCACCTTATGTGTGGCATTCCTAGTAGGGATAGCTTCCACCCATTTGGTAAAGAAGTCTGTTGTAGTCAAAATCCACCTGTGTTGTCCTGAGGAAGATGGACTTATCTCTCCTATAAAGTCTAGACCCCACTGCTGGAAAGGGGCACTTACTGCAATTGGTTTTAAAGGTAATGACAACAATTTTTGTTTGCCAGCAGATTTCTGATAAGGGATGCAAGCTCTTACCTGTTGATATACATCTGCAAACAAAGAGGGCCAATAGTACTCAGCTCTTAAGATCTTGTATGTTGTTTCCTTCCAATACTTGTGACCTCCACAAGCACCATCATGAGATTCAGAAATCACCCCTTCAATTTCAGGTTTATCTAAGCATATGAGTAGAATACCCCCTGGGTCCTTCCAAAATAATTGCTGTTCTACCAAACAATACTTAATAGTTCTTGGATTCAAAGATCTAGCATCTTTTCTATGTAAATGTTTAGGATATTGCAAATACAACAGAAAATACACAATGTCTGCGTACCATGTGGATGCTGAATAGAAGTCCATAATCTTCTATTTCTCCAACTCTGCTTGATTTTCTTCTTGAGCTGGCTCTTCTGCCATCACATGCAATCCTAAAGCTTGGCAATTTGATTTAGCCAATAGCTTGGCTAAAACTTGTCCCTTGACTAGTTTGGTAGGTCTTATATCCACATCATACTCCATGATTTTAGCAATCCACTTGTCTGTTTTCCCCTCGCTGTCAGGCTATGTCAAAACGTCTTTTACAACAGCATTAGGCACATATGAAATAACTTTAGAATGCAAAACATATATTCTGAAATTTTTTAAAGCTTTTACCAAAGAATAAGCCTATTTTTCCAAGATGCTGTATTTTAATTTAGAATCTCTGAGATTTTTGCTGAAGAATGCAATAGGTTGCTCAAGACCATCCTTATTCTTCTGCAACAGAACAACTACTAGTGTATCTTCAGATGCAAATGAAAATTTTAGGAATTCTCTGGTAAAATATGGACTTACTAATACAGGGGCTTGAGTAAGAGCCATCTTGATTTTTTCAAATGAATTCTTTGCTTTAGTGGTCCACTTGACATCTTGATCCTTCTTTAGCATGGCTGTAATCTGCTTGATAGTCTCAGCAAAGTTTGGTATAAACCAACGTAGAAAGTTGATTTTACCAATGAAAGATTGAACATCTTTTTTACTCCTGGGCAGACTTATCTTCAATATTGCTTTTACCCTTTCGGGGTCAATCCTTATACCATCAACAAAAACTAAATGACCCAGTAATTTGCCTTCCTGTACAACAAAGTGTGACTTCTTTGGATTCAAGGACAAACCAATTTTTCTGCATTTTAGGAAAGTCTGTTTCAAATGTTTTATATGTTCATCATCTGATTGTGAAAATACAGTAATATCATCTAGGTAAATTACCATAAACTTGTCCTTTTCGCCAACAAAACTTTATATCCATAGCCCTCTGAAAAGTTGCTCCAGCGTTCATTAAACCAAAAGGCATCTTATCATACATGAAAGTTCCCCAGGAAGTAGTAAAAGTTGTTTTCTCTTTATCATCAAGATGCATAGAAATCTGATTGTATCTTGAGAAACCATCAACCATAGAAATCCTCTATGCCCCAACAACCTTCTGCAATATTTGCTCAATTTTAGGCAGAGGATAATTATCCTTTAGTGAAGATCTATTCAAGTTTCTAAAGTCAACACACAGTCTGATTTCTTCGTTCTTTTTCCTAACAAGAACTAGATTAGCCACCCATGAAGAGTACCTAAGAGGAACAATGATCTTAGCATCTAATAACTTCTTCACTTGTTTTTCAATAACAGGAAACAAGGCTGGATTAATCCTCCTTAATTTTTGACGAAAAGGTTTTACATTCGGTTTTAAAGGGACTTTATGTTGTATAATCCCAGTATCATATGTTCTCAATTCTTCATAAGACCATGCAAAGACATCAACATGTTCCTTTAACAATTTTATATACCTGTTTCTCTGTTCAGCTGTGAGTGCTTTCGAAATTTTCACCATTCTAGGATGTTCTGCAGTACCAATGTTACAATCCACCACATTCTCTTCTGAAGACTGTACAACAGGTTTTAGGGGTGTATCATCTTTCAAAAATATCCTTTCTAAAGGTACCAAACATTTTGGGATGAAATTACCTTTTAGTTCAATAATCTTGTGGCCAACAATTTCATTTTCAGCAATCTCTTCAACATCTCCATCCTCATCATCTGCCTCTTGATCAATCAGGGAATTAGAAAAATCATGTGTAAGCTCCAAAAATATTTTAATTTCAATGTCATCTTCAAACACTCTCCACTGGTTTACATTATCAGGTACAGATGGTCTGTACCTAACCTCAATGGGATACCTCAACTGTGTGGTTTTGGGGATTCTAAAATGTGTAGCAGCTAAGGCCAATGAATCAGCAGTCTGATTATGGTCCCTTGGAATATAGGTAATGTTAAAAGCTACAAAATAATTATCAATCATGTCCCATACCTCATTTCGATAGACTTTCAGCAAATCCTGTTTCACTTGATAGTTGTTCCTCACCTGCTGAACAACTAATTCGGAGTCGCCAAATGCAGAAATCTACTGAATGCCCAAATATTTAGTAGCCTTCAATCCTAACAGCAAAGCTTCATATTCATCAGTATTGTTTGTAGTAATGAATTATAATTTATACATCAACTTTATTGTTTCACCACCCGGGGATATAAGAAGAACCGCTGCTCTAGCACCTTCTTTGCAAGATGATCCATCAAAGTATAATTGCCAAAGCTCATCTTCCTGTTCCTTGCTGCATTTAACTGGTTGTTCCTTTTCAACTTGTAACAAACCAACAGTATTGTCATCATCACTAAAATTTAACATGCAAATACCCAAATCTTTATCAACAGCATACAGAGGATGATTTTTAGGGTTCTTGTCATCTGTCACAATATAGGCAAACTGAAGTTCTCTGTACAACCTTCTGTTTTCTCCTCCAAACACAGGAATAGTAGCATATGATAAATCCATTTGTAAAGTTCCACCAACTTTCTTTGCCCAAGACCTAGAGAGAAGTAATCCAAATTTAGGTGTAATATCTGCTACCACCACATCCATGATTACACTTTTCATTGGTAACTGAGCCAAACTGACAACCATGTCTTTAATCACACCTAAACACTTTCTAGCTCATGAATCAAATGCATACAGATCATGATAGGGTTTGGTTTTACTCAGACCTAAAGCCTCCATGACAGCCTTTGGCATTAAGTTGTGTGATGCTCTTGAATCTAACAGATAATTATGTATCATTTGTTCATGGAATAGCAGAGTAATGTAAAATGGAGGTGAAGCACCTTCTTCATTCTCAGTTTTTTCAGACAAGGCTGATCCAATAAAAATCTTAGGATTTTCTTCTTGCAAATTCACTGTATCAGAAATAGGCTGATTGTTTGTTGAACCGATCATTTTAAGAACTGATTCTTTGTAAGAAGGATTTTTCATTAGTTCAGTAAAAGGCATAGGAATCTTTATTTTGCCTAATTCATTTTCTAGATTAAAATTCTGCACAGTTTTATTTACCTCTTCAACCTCCATGTTCTTCTTTTGCTTATCTTGAATTTGTTTTTTCTCTGACACAGGATCAAATTGCTGTTTAGTAGGTACAACTACCTTCTTCTTTGGGTTTTGAACTACTTGTTTTGGGCCTGAACTCAAATTAAAAGTCTTCTTCGGTTCATTTGGATAGACATCAGTAGTTACAACAGTCATTTTCAGATTCAAGTCACCCTCTGTTTCAAACATATCAGCATCATAATATTCTGCATTTAAAAAATTTTCTTCAGTGACAAAACCCTCAGTCAACTTTTCTCCAAAATAGTTCATATCTTGATCTGTGTCTTCAAATAGCACTTCTTCATCAATCTCTTCTTCATCAACAACATTGTTCTGAAGAGGCGGTGGTACCCTTTGATCCTCAGTCTCTCTCCTTTCTCGCTGAATATCATTATTTCTTCGTTCTCTAGGTATGAAACGAGGAGCAAATTGTCTTCTGAATTGGTTCTGATTGTTAGGGTTTCTTTCACCTTCTTGAACAGGCTTGCTTGAATTTCTTTCTAGTTCTAACTTGTTTAATTTTGCAGTCAAAATCTTCACCAACTTGGCCATCTCATCAATTTTTCCTTTTGAAGACTGAGATGTTGAAACCCCTAGAGCTGCTTCCTTCTTACGTTTCCTATCATACATATGCTGAGCTGTTTCCTTCTTCAATATATTGTAAGCCAATATGTTAGACTCCACCTCTAACACTGCATCCTGCATATTCAGTAAAGAAACATGTCTTCTTTCTCTTAGTAGTAAGGAAAATTCATGATCGAAAGCATTTGCATATGTGAGTTTTGAAGATGTTTCTGAAGGTTTTATTTCTGCAGGAATTCCGCTGTACATTTTATTGAATCTTTTTGAAAAGTCTGCAATGGTTTCATCCTTTTTTCTCCTAAGGGCTCCAAATTCAGTTATATAATAAGTATGATCCTTGGTTTCACCCCATTGTCTCATGAAGAGGTCTTGAAGCTCTTCTATGATGGTGATAGAATTTGTAGGCAGCTCCCTAAACCATTTTCTGACATCTCCATCAAGGCTCTGCACAAACATTCTCATCCATACGTCCTTAGCTTCAATATTTTGGTTATCAGCATAATTGAGAAAGGCTTCCCAGTGCTCTTCAGCTGTAGTTTCACCTTGTCCATTAAACCTAGGCAAGTATTTCTGATAGTCACCTCTAGGAAGTGCATTCAAAGGGTGAGGAAAAACTAATGGTGCATATATGGCTGCAACAATTCAATCCATCATATCTATAGGCTGATTTTGGGCTACCATTTTAAGGCTGACTGACTTTGGTGATGGAGAGACTTGGCTGGAACTTGGCTGAAAAGGGGTTTTACTAACTTTCAAATGAAATAGAGGAATCCTACCAGGAGATATTTTTTTTTCCTTTCTGAAAGATTGAGGATCAATGAAAACTTGAAAGTTACTGACAGGAATTATAGGCTTTAACCAAGGTGAAGTTTCTTCTTCTTTTCTCAAAACATATAAAGGTGATGAATCATCCAATTGATTAGGGTCACAGAGGGCTGGTAATGACTGAGACCTTTTAATCTTCCTTGTTGTTTTCAATATCTGTTCTATGTTTGAAACACCCAACTGTAAAGGTGAAATAGTTCTGTTTCTAGTTCCAATTCCCCTATTAGCCATTGTGACAAACTGGTGAAAAGTAGTCTTTAAGATATGCTGGTTTAAGTTCACCTCTTAAAACCAGTGAAATGATAAGTATCCCAGGGAAAAATATGTTTTCAAATTCGTCCCCGGTAACGGCGCCAAAGATGTTTATGCTAGAAATTGTTCCTAGACTACAAGAGAACAAGCCAACATAATCTCAAATATCTCAATAAAACAAAACAGGGTTTTTAGGGTTTTTTTTAAGGTTTTCTGGTTGTGAAGTTTGATGATAAGAGGGAATGCATTCATAACCCAAATAAAACTAAATCACAAGCATAGCAAAACTAAGAAGCATAACATAATAACCATGTATCTAACATAAAATAACACTGAGGTTCATCCACAAATGGAAAGCACTACAAGTATAAAAATTTTAAACCAGCAATGAAATTACCAACTGAGTAGCTAAAACAAGCTATAAATGAAGCCAGAGAACAAACTGAAGCGTAAATAGAGCATATATTTCATAATCAGTCTTTCAAATACACATAAGAGTCATTTACTTAGCTTATGAACAAGTCTGAAGACCTCCTCTTGCCAGCCAAAAAATCGAACTCTTAGTTCTCTTTGTCCCATACATTAATACTATCCTTCCAAAATTGGTTTAGGACTAAACCCTAACTACTTTTTAGCCTACTCATCGAAATAGTTCTATCAAAATAATAATTACAAAAATAAAATATCATTCAAAACATAACTAATAACTGATCGTGTTAACAAGCTTTACAAATCGTTAGCTGCTTCAGCTAACAAGGCTATCCCTTCAAGGGCTTGGGCCTTTCTTCTAGCCTTCAGCTGATCTGCTTCCATCTCTGCCATCTTTCTAGTGAGTTCTTCATTTTTCTATTGTAGATCTTTGATGGTTTGTTTCAACATTGTAAATTGAGACTCTGTATTCCTCTTCCTTTTCAATGCCTCTTTTGAGACTACAATCAACTCCTAATAGTGGCTATTCACCTCATCTAGATCCTCTCTGAGTCTTCTATTGGCCATAACCAAGCCATCATTTGTCTCCTGTATATATTCCACCTGATATTTATACAGCTTTATAGTTCTTTGTAAATTCTCTTTTTCTGAATCAAATGTTTTATTTCCTGTTGTACTTTTCATCTCATTGGGAAGCCATGGAATGTTTAGTGTTCTATAGATTTCTTCATCTTCTGGCAACAATTTTGTAGGAGTTTCAGGAAAACTTAGGTTTTCGTCAATCTCAGCTTCACAAGGAACATTTTCCTCAATCATCACCTTCCTTTCTGAGTGAGAAACCTCTATCTTACCTTCTTGCTGTTCTTGCAACATTTGACTTCGTATCTCTAAAAATATATCAACCAGTTTAGTCTCAGTAAGGGTAGACTCTCTTTCTGATTTCATTGGCCTTTTTCCTTTACTGTCACCCTTATCAACATCCAATTTTTTCATCAGAGGAGGAGTCTTCTATCATTGTTACTCCTTCTTTATTCAATTTAGGGTTTAGCAATTTCTTCATAATCAGCCTGAGCTTGTTTCTGGGTCTAGTCTTTGGTATCCACACAGGAGCAAGTTCCCCTAACATTTTGAAAGTTTTGCCCTGATGGGTGACTGAGGAAAATTCAATAACTTTTAGCTTCTTTCTCTTTGGTACTGCTACCTCATCTTCCTGGCTGTGAAATTCCTTTTTAGTACCAACCTTAGTTTCATCAATAATAGGAAGTTTATCCTCCTCAAACAGGCATGTCTCATCCTTTGACAGGACTGTGATTGGAATTTGTGTTTGAACTTTAGTATCCTCTTCATCACCTGAAATTTTCTCTGCAAGTACAATCTTTTCAGCAAAAAATGTCTCTGCTGGTGCATCATCCTAAACAGGCTTGGTCTCCTTATTATCGGACTACAAATATTTGCTCTCAATGTCAGTTAGATGTTGTTTAGACTCACAATCTTCTTTTGCAAGCTCTGAAACTTCCTCCAATTTAATATTGTCTTCATCTTTAACCTTTATCTTCTGTCTAAGCTTTCTAATAAAGGTCTGTCCTTTATCAGCTTGTTTTCTATGAGACTGTCCTTCTTGACCATTCTCAAACCCTGACCAGAAAAGGAAATATTCCCAAGTTTTCCCCTTACTCAGCAACACTGTGTTTATAATGAGTTTGATAAGTCCATGGTGGAAAATGGACTGTTTAGTATGATTCTGGTTCTCTTTAATTCTGCAAGACATCTTCTACAGGCTCTTTAGAAGAAAGAAGGGCAGGTTCATCTTTGACTCATTACTGAGGTGTTGAAGAAATCTGAAATGGTATTTAAAAACGAAGGAATACCTTCATTCACATGTAATATAACTTTGTAAAACCTTAATAGGTTCTACCCATTCAGGCCTGAAGTTATGAATGGGTACACCCTTACCCTAATCTGGAATTATACCAGCCAGTAGGTACCTTTGTGCATTAAAGGTGAATGGCACTTTCTTAAACCATAGTTCTCCCTCATTTTTAACTCCTGTTGCCTTAGCTACCAACTCTTTGGTCAATTTGAATTTCAAAGTATCAAAAGATACAGTATCTTTGTCATAGCACTGAGCAAACTTATGGGAGACCTCTGCATTGTATCCATCAATTTTCTTAAAAAATATCAACCATCCTACATTTTCAAATAGCTCAGCACATTCTGGAAATTTATTTATCCAACTAAGATCAATGGGCTCAGCCCTATTAGTTTTTCCACTTTTCTTCATTTTCACTATGGTTTGCAACACTTGTCAATAATCTCACAGTCTATTTATCTTCAAACTCTCACAGTCTCGATAGTCTATTTATCTTTAAACTCTCACAGATATATAAAGATAAATATAAATAGACTATTGAGACTATCGAGACTGTGAGAGTTTAAAGATAAATACTGTAACAAAGGGTCAACCCCACACTGTCAATCTAGTAAGGTACTGATTCTAATGTAGAAGCGAAAAGGTCATCTACAGTTTACATTCCAAGTGGGCATTCCCTAAGACATGGGTTGTGCTGGTCAATCCAGTAAGGTCATGATCAACCCTTCTACTGCATAAATAGGGCATGTGTACAGTTTGCATAAAAAATGTGCATCTCTCTCAATG
>LPNX010947535.1:236820-290050 GCA_001517045.1 Pseudotsuga menziesii
CACGTCTTAGGGAATGCCCACTTGGAATGTAAACTGTAGATGGCCTTTTCGCTTCTACATTAGAATCAGTACCTTACTAGATTGACGGTGTGGGGTTGACCCTTTGTTACATTCTTTAAACAAATTGTTAGATTGACGGTGTGGGGTTGACCCTGCCCTATTAGACAGTTTAGGAAATGTTTTGTACCAAATTTCAACAATTTGACCTAATCACAAATTCAGGGACCGCCAATAGTTCTGCTTTGAACTTTACTAACTTAAACAATGAATACTTAGATATATTGATTAATATTTCATCATTCATAGTCTATTGAATGAGCAAATTCATATCCTTCCTTAGAATTTTGACATTATAGGATTTATCAGAAAACCCCCAAATTTAACAAACCCTATCAAATGCCACGCAGGGTACCTGCTCAAAAGCTTAATACAAGCGCTGGAAGTCGATCTCTTCAAAGGTTAGGTGTCGATTTCCACATTTCAGCTGTCTCCAACTGTCTAGATCGCTTCAAACTGTCGCTGCTGGAAATCCCTAATTCTTCATTTAATTGTCAAAACTCTAATTTCTCAGCAATATGTCTCCACCACGACTTTCAATGCCTTTGTATTCTTCAACTTAAGAACATATTCCCAAAAATTATGCCTCGTTCCTCTCACTGTCATCATTCGCCATGAACTTGCATGCAATTGCCACGACCTCCCTCATACGATGACTATACACCTGTTTCAATGATAAACTTGGCACGACACATATCAAATGTGATAATTGATGTGGTTAGAGCCTTAGGGACGAAACCCTTGAAAAAATAGGACTGAAAAATGACTATTTTGGCACTCGTGACTTTCTTGTAGTGCTCTAGTGTATTAATTTTGCTCTTGCACTACAAGAAAGTCCAAATACATAATTTCATCTCATTAAATCACTAATCAGGTTTAAGACTTGGTTTATATGATTAATCTTGATCTTAGTGTCCTTTATGAAACCATTTAATCAATATATACCTTGTAGAACCCTTCAAGAATGAACTCTAAGCAAAATTTATAAAAGCAAGCTTAAAAATAGGAAAAATCAAAATGATGAAAACTAAAAGGCTTAAACTCAAAATTAACCTTTATAAACCAAAATTTCCTAGAAGAAAAATTATTAGCAAGTTTCAAAAACATAAACAAAAGCATAAAACTAAGGAAGACAAAATAATGACCTAACAGGCTCCATCATGAAACTCATGAAGAATGTTCAAGGATTGGTGTTTTCCAAGGAATCAGAGGAGCATTCCATTAGCATGTCGATGGAGAAGGAAATAGTTCAACGTGATGTGTTTGCTACTTTCGAGTCTTAGCTTCCTTCTCTCGTTAGATTTCATTTGGGGAGGGAAGTTTTACGTATCAAGATAGAGAATGATATCGTTATACCATGAAAGAGTGGTAATGTTATAATCCATGTCAACATATTCGATGACAAATGCTAAAAACAAGAACTCATAGTTGTCCTCGATGTTTAAGTAGTCAAGCTTAAGGTGCTCGACTAGAAGAAGAGCCAAGTATCAACCTATAATAGTCTTGGAAATAGTGAACTCAAGGTCTAACTCCTTGATTCTGGCTAACATATTTGATAGCTTTCCCTATAAGTAGATTTGGGATAATAGATACTTCATGGTAGGGAGAGGGACTTTTATAACCATATGTCTTCTGAGAACATAGTGATGAAATTTATCTAAGGCGACGACAAAGGCCAATGTATACTTTTCAATTAAGGTGAATTTGACCTCAATCTTGGACTATATATTACTCACAAGTGCAACCACATTCTCATGGTTAGAATCAAGTTGAATTAAGATGGAGGAAATAGCTTGTTCGGTCGCATTAGTACATATCTGAAAATCACAATCGAAATTAGGCTTGGCTAGGATGGGAGAAGATACGATGACATTATTAATAGATTGAAAGGTGGATTGTGCTTTGTCATTGCAATTGAACTCAATGTCTTTGTGCAAAAGTATATGAATTTGATTAGAAATTTGAGCAAAATTGGGCACAAACCATCACATAAATTTGATCTTACCCATAAATGCTCGAACGACTTTCTTGGATGTAGGAGGGAGGTTTTGGAGATTATATACACTTTCATGTTATATCCTCACACCCTTATCAGAAATGACATGCCTTAGTATCTTCCGCTTGGTAGTTCCAAAAATAGACTTGATGGGGTTCAAGGAAATGCCAAAATTCCTACATCCGAGGAAAACTTGATGAAGGTGGTAAAAATGGTGGACTCTCTTCCAAAAATGAATGGTTAGGTCATGTAGGAAAATTTGGATAATGACCCCTATTAAGTTGTTTAAATATTTATGCATCTCCCATTGGAAAGTTGCACAAGCATTTATTCAGCTGAAAGGCATATGATGGTAAAGTACCCCATCAAGGTAGTCTTGTATCAATATTTGGTGTTGACCCTAATTTGGTTATTCCTTGAAAATCCATCTAGAAAATACATCATTTCGAACTGGCGACTTTTTGTGAGATGCTGTCCATTATTTTGTTTGTTTGTTATAAATTCCCGTCACTTTGGACCAATGCATTTCAACCTTGGCTAAGAAACTGCAAACTAGGGGCATCTAAGTTGTCAAAATCACTTGGGGATCACACCCGGCTTGGGCCACACCAACCCTTAACATGGCTGGATTTTTTTGGGTGTCTCCTCCCAACTAACTCACTCTTAAGGGGATTGAACCCGGGTCGCCCTGCTGACAAGACCCACACCTTAACTAAACAAGCTAGCGATAATTAACTAAGATAGTGTCCATTAAAAGTAAGGTAAATTTGTATTTGGCATTAAACCTACTAAGGTATTTAAAGTCTACACAAAGGCAAATAACGCCATTCTTTTTCTAGACTAGAAAAAGATCAATGACCCATTTAGAATAATGCACTAGAAATATAATCTTGGCCTCTAACATTTTATCAATCTTTTTTCATATGATTTCATCAAGCTTAGGATTTACTTGTCGTTGCTTTTGTCGTACAAGAATAGATCCCTCCTCTAAAGGAATGGAATGATGGAGGATACCCGGATCAAAGCCTCAAGGTTCTTTCTATGACCATGCAAAGATATCCCTTAATTCAAGGAAAATAGTGAGAAACTTCTCTTTCTCCTCCTAGTTACAATGGGCTCCTCTGTATAAGAATTTGGCTCTTTTTTCAGAACCAATGTTGAAGGGAGTAGTAGGGCCAATCTTGTACTTGGGAGGTTTATTATTTTCAATTGGATTCTTAAGAACGCCATCTGATGAAAACATACCCTTGAGTGGAAATACAACTTTATGATAAACATTATTCTTAAGGTTAATAATCCTAGAAGGAGGAGGCATTTCACCTCCCTTATTGATCATAACGCAACAAATATCCTCATCGTTCTCAGAAAAATTCCATGAGTTATCATTGTTGGGAATGAAGGGGAAATCTAAGGAAATCACATTACAACTAGTCTTGTCATTTGAATGCTAACCGGAAGGGATAGAAGTGAACACGACTAAGTTTTCAGCCTCCATATTCATCTCACGACGAATATAGGTAATTTTAAGCAAAAGGAATCCTTCCATTAGGTGACGATAACTTGGATATACCTTTGGAAAATATTCTTAGATGGTTGTTAAGTCTTATTAATATTGTTAATGGATAACTTAGAGTCTCCAAAAACTTGCAAATGATAACATCCTAATTATGAGGCTTTTTGAAGACATAAAGCAAGAGATTCAAATTCTACGAAATTATTTGTGCGTTGAAAATTCAGGAGGAATGAAACTTGGTAAGGCTCCTTGGACGGAGGCTCATAAATGGATCTTGTTCTTATGCAACCCATATTTTAGACCCCAAATTCACTCTAACAGGACGCTCCATCAATCTGCATATTCCAAACTTGATCGAGACTTGATCCTCTTCAATTTTGGGTTGGACAATGATTAGTGTTCTTCCTTTGTACAGATAGAGTAAGTATTGATACCAGTCTCAATGTAATCAATCTCTAGAAGATAAAGAACATTTTCCATATATGCGACTATAAAATTGCACATGGTTATGACCTCAGGATGAGAACACATGGTAGGGTGAGGTATTTAATATGATTGATAGTGGGTTGGAGTTCCATATTAAATTTAAGAATGTTCCTGGTTTCACTTGTGCAAGTTAGGCCAAGGATATCCATGATCACTTTGGACATGATATTGGGACAAGAAACCCAGTCTATAAGGCATGAAGGAGTGATCTAACCCATGTTTTATTGAGACATAAAAGGGAGTGTATTTAGATTTAGATTTTACCAATGTTGTCACATTGGCTTCCTTTAAAAAATGATCATCAAGATTGACCATATCAGTATTTTATTACGTGGTCGTTCCTGAAGAATTCATGAAGATGAAAGGGGTATCAAGAACCCTATTTAGATTATGATGTTGTGTGTGCACTCTAAGGACATCTAATAAATTGATGCTGGCCTTTAAGGTTGCTAAATCAATGGCCACTTTGTAAGGATTGTAATGGTCGAGAAAGGTAGGTGTGGATTACAATTGGACACTAGAATGATTGGCTTCAAAGGTTGATCGAGGTATCGATTCAGGAATAGAAGGAGTAATGAACTTTTCATTAGGATTTGTCTTATTCATCTAAAATTTAGGGTCAAATAAAGTTTTCGATATAAATTAAGATTGAGACTTTTTTACGATAGCATAGACTTTTTCAATAGGTTCCTCTTTAATAATGTAACACACCTAGTTGCTACATAGCCACATGAAAAACCATCAGTGTCCAAAGACCTACGTAGAGCTCTGCATGGGATCAAAATGATCCAGATGGATATCGGTGGCCACCCACCTATTCCACTGGCTCAAAACAATTGTCCATTGTCGCAGTTTCCTAGTTATTTTTCTACAGTTTTTCAGGTCCTAAACTTTCGGGGCCGTTTTGAGGCCCTAAACAACGTTTTTTGGCAATTCGGGAACAAATGGTTGCCATCGAAATTCATTTGGCTGACCAAAAGTTGTAAATCTTAGATAGACCTTTCCAACGAGCTATTGAATGCCCAAATCAGAGATCGTATGCAAAAGTTATGACCCCAGGAATTTGACTATTCAACTTACCACCTTGGGGCTGCAAACTTTATGACGGTTCATCTTCTAGGGTTAAGTTTTGCCTCATTTTGTATTCAGCTTGGCGTGGATGAGCGTAGCAGCAACATCTCTTCTTAGAGATAGCTACCACCATTCTGGCAATTATATTACAATCTGTTCTATTTTCGCAATTTAATAGAATATTTGTTTACTGTATCTCTGTTATCTTTGCAAAATGTATGTTATAATGACTCTGTATATGTTATTTCATTTCGTTCACACATAAATCCGAATCAGTGGTATCAGGGCAATCTACTCTTTGATTGTTTTTCGGTGCATGTCCCCGACGAGGTCCGAGTATAGAGAGTTTGGTCTCGAACTAGTTTCACTTGATCATTCTCGTCGTCCCAAACGACCTCCCATGGAGGAAGAAAAGAGAGATGACGAAGTAGGAGATCCTATAAATTCGCTGCTCGAGGAAGCTCTCGAGAGACAGAGGAATGAGATGATGGATAGTTTCACCCAAATCCTTCTACGAATGTCGACAATGGCAAGTGCATCTTCAATCAGCAACCGGTTCGAGGATGCAACTCCCTTCAAGGTACAAGTTAACTTTGATATTCCTTTATTTGAAGCAAAAATCGATGCAGATGCCCTAGATAATTGGTTTAATGTTCTAGAATGGTATATCTTTGTCCATAATTTTTTCGACAGAGAAAATATCACCTTTGCACTCCTTAAGGCAGCCCCCCATGTCCAAAATTGGTGGGGTACTTATTGTGAGCAAAACTCATCAGACGAGTCTGGAATGTTTGAAACAAATCCCACTTGGGCCTCTTTCATAGATGCTGTCAAGGAACAATATTACCCTGTGGGAAACTATGATGACCAGTACACAAAATGGACCATTCTGTGTCAAGAAAGGGACCAGATGGTGTCGGAGTACACCAACAAATTTCATACCTTGAGTACAAAGCTGAGTACCAAGGACTCCGAGTGACACCTAATTCTGAAATATCGCAGTGGTCTACATCGGTACATTTGAACTAAGATGGACTTCCTCAACATCTCTTCACTTGGATCTGCCTATTGGTATGCTATCAAAATCGAGGGGAAATTTCAAAAAAAAAAAAGCGAGACTCTGGACCTGTGCACCCAGCGCAAAAGCAAGGCAAGGGAAACCTTGGCCTACAAAACACAGGACAAGGAAAGGACAACCAGTCCTTGCCACAAGCAAAGAAGGGAGATGGAAAGACAAAGAAGGACACCGGTAATTGGTGCGAATTTCATAAAAGCCCTTGGCACAACACTGATGAATGTCGCTCAAAGCAGTCATTAGTGGCCGAGATCAAATCTTCAGAATCAGATCCCGATTCTGATTCTGAGCCCAATGCCACAGCCACATACAATGGGAGGCAGGTCATTGATGCAGACCCCACTGCCACTGTTGCTACCACACAGATTCAACTAGAGGATCCTGAAGAGTTAGAGGCAGAGGAGCGCCTATTCCACTCGGGGTGAAGGGGATGCCTCTACATTTTGTTGTTGACAACGGCACCCAAAAGAACCTGATCTCAGCAGAAGCTGTCAACAGATTGGAGCTTCTGACAACACCACACCCGCAACCTTACAACATCAGTTAGCTAATCCAAGGACGAGGTATCCACATTACTCAACAATGCCTCCTACCATATGGCATCAAGCCTTTCAAAGATGAGGTACTGGGTGATGTGGCCCCACTTGAAGTTTGTGATGTTCTTTTAGGACAACCATATATGTGGAAGCATCATGTTGTATATGAGTCACGGCCTCGCAGTGTCATTGTTACTTTGGGAGGAAAAACCTATCGAATACCAGAGACCGTTGCACCTAACAAAGTCTCACAAGGTAGGAAGATAAGCTCCCACATCAGAAAATTATTCCTCTTCACAATTGCGTCTGAAGGAGAACATAAGATCACAGAGACCTCCACACCCTCTGCACAGGGTGTCTCTGCTCATCAGACACAAGAAGAAGACAAAGCCATTGTTTCCTCATCTATCCGAGTACCTCTACGATGCAAGGCCACACATTCAAGGTGCTCATCCAGAAACAAATCATCCATACAACAATTACAGCCTTCTCGGGATGTCAAAGAAAGGAATCCTCTTCACTTCAGCAAATGTCACACTAGGAGATCAACTCAACACACAGTTCGAGATATGATACGGGATTCGACGCAATGGAGACCATTGCTTCCTAAGTAGGGAGGATTGATCCAGATGGATATCGGTGGCCACCCACCTATTCCACTGGCTCAAAACAATTGTCCATTGTGGCAGTTTCCTAGTTATTTTTCTATAGTTTTTCGGGTCCTAAAATTTCGGGGCCGTTTTGAGGCCCTAAACAAAGTTTTTTGGAGATTCGAGGCCAAATGGTTGCCATTGACATCCATTTTATTGACCAAAAGTTTTAAATATTAGATATACCTTTCCAACGAGCTATGGAATGCCCAAATCAGAGATCATATGCAAAAGTTATGACCCCAGGAAGTTGACTGTTCAACTTACCACCTTGGGGTCGCAAACTTTATGACGGTTCATCTTCTAGGGTTACGTTTTGGACCTTTGGGGTTCTAACCCTCATTATTATTATAAATAGGCCCCTTTTGCCTCATTTTGTATTCATCTTGGCGTGGATGAGCATAGCAGCCACATCTCTTCTCAAGAATAGCTACCACCATTTTGGCAATTGTATTACAGTCTGTTCTATTTCAGCAATTTAATAGAATATTTGTTTACTGTATCTCTGTTATCTTTGCAAAATGTCTGTTATAATGACTCTGTATATGTTCTTTCATTTCGTTCACACATAAATCTGGATCATTGGTATCAGAGCAATCTGCTCTTTGATTGTTTCTCGGTGCATGTCCCCGACGAGGTCTGAGTATAGAGAGTTTGGTCTCGAACTAGTTTCACTTGATCATTCTCATCGTCCCAAACGACCTCCCATGGCGGAAGAAAAGAGAGACGATGGAGTAGGAGATCCTATAAAGTCGCTGCTTGAGGAAGCTCTCAAGCGACAGAGGAACGAGATGATGGATAGTTTCACCCAAATCCTTCTACGAATTGCGGCAGCGGCAAGTGCATCTTCAATGAGCAGCCGGTTCGGGGATGCAACTCCCTTCAAGGTACAAGTTAACTTTGATATTCCTTTATTTGAAGGAAAAATCGATGCATATGCCCTAGATAATTGGCTGAATGTTCTAGAAGGGTATTTATCTGTCCACAATTTTTTCGAAAGAGAAAAGATCACCTTTGCGCTCCTTAAGGCAGTCCCCCATGTCCAAAATTGGTGGGGTACTTATTGTGAGCAAAACTCATCAGACGAGTCTCGAATTTTTGAAACAAATCCCACGTGGGCCTCTTTCATAGATGCCATCAGGGAACAGTCTTACCCTGTGGGAAACTATGATGACCAGTACACAAAATGGACCATTCTGCGTCAAGAAAGGGACCAGACGGTGTCGGAGTACACCAACAAATTTTATACCTTGTGTACAAAGATGAGTATCAAGGACTCCGAGTGACACCTGATTCTGAAATATCGCAGTGGTCTACATCGGTATATCCGAACTGAGATGGACTTCCTCGACATATATTCACTTGGATCCGCCTATCGGTATGCTTTCAAAATCGAGGAGAAATTTCGACGAAAGAACAAGTGAGACTCTGGACCTGCGCACCTAGCGGAGAAGAAAGGCAAGAGAAACCCTGGCCCGCAAAACACAGGACAAGGAAAGGAAAACCAGTCCCCGCCACAAGCAAAGAAGGGAGATGGAAAGACAAAGAAGGACACCGGTAAGTGGTGCGAATTTCATAAAAGCCCTTGGCACAACACTGATGAATGTTGCTCAAAGCAGTCATTAGTGGCTGAGATAAAATATTCAGAATCAGATCCTGATTCTGATTCTGAAGCCAATGCCACAACCGCATACAATGGGAGGCAGGTCATTGATGTAGACCCCACTGCCACTGTTGCTACCATACAGATTTAAATAGAGGATCCTGAAGAGTCAGAGACGGAGGAGAGCCTATCCCACTTGCAGATGTGGGTGAAGGGGATGCCTCTACATTTTGTTGTTCACAACGGCAACTAGAAGAACCTGATCTTAGTAGATGCTGTCAAGAGATTGGTGCTTCCGACAACACCACACCCGCAACCTTATAGCATCGGTTGGCTAAGCCAGGGACGAGGTATCCGCATTACTCAACAATGCCTCCTACCATATGGAATCAAGCCTTTCAAAGATGAGGTACTGTGTGATGTGGCCCCACTTGAAGTCTGTGATGTTATTTTAAGATAATCATATATGTGGAAGCGTCATGCTGTATATGAGTCACGGCCTCGTAGTGTCATTGTTACTTTGGGAGGAAAAAAACTATCGAATACCAGAGACCGTTGCACCTAACAAAGTCTCGCAAGGTAGGAAGATAAGCTGCCACATTAGAAAATTATTCCTCTTCACAATTGCGTCTGAAGGAGAACATAACATCGCAGAGACCTCCACACCCTCTGCATAGGGTGTCTCTGCTCATTAGACACGAGAAGAAGACAGAGCGATTGTTTCCTCATCTATCCGAGTACCTCTATGATGCAAGGCCATGCATTCAAGGTGCTCATCCAGAAACAAATCATCCATATAAAAATTACAACCTTCTTAGGATGTCAAAAAAGGAAGCCTCTTCACTTCAGCAAATGTCACACCAGGAGATCAACTCAACACACAGTTCGAGCTATGATACGGGATTCAACGCAATGGAGACCATTGCTTCCTAAGGAGGGAGGATTGATCCATATGGATACTGGTGGCCACCCACCTATTCCACTGGCTCAAAACAATTGTCCATTGTGGCAGTTTCCTAGTTATTTTTCTCCAGTTTTTCGGGTCCTAAACTTTCGGGGCCGTTTTGAGGCCCTAAATGATGTTTTTTGGTGATTTAGGGACAAATGGTGGCCTTTAACATCCATGTGGATGACCAAAAGTTGTAAATATTAGATAGACCTTTCCAACGAGCTATTGAATGCCCAAATCGAAGATCGTACGCAAAAGTTATGACCCCGGGAAGTTGACTATTCAACTTACCACCTTGGGGCCACAAAATTTATGACGGTTCATCTTCTAGGGTTACGTTTTGGAACTTTGGGGTTCTCACCCTCATTATTATTATAAATAGGCCCCTTTGGCCTCATTTTGTATTCAGCTTGGCGCGGATGAGCGTAGCAGCCACATCTCTTCTCAGAGATAGTTACCACCATTCTGGCAATTGTATTACAGTCTGTTCTATTTCCACAATTTAATAGAATATTTGTTTACTGTATCTCTGTTATCTTTGCAAAATGTCTGTTATAATGACTCTGTATATGTTCTTTTATTTTGTTCACAGATAAATCCAGATCAGTCGTATCAGAGCAATCTGCTCTTTGATTGTTTCTCGTTGCATGTCCCCAATGAGGTCCGATTATAGAGAATTTGGTCTCGAACTAGTTTCACTTGATCATTCTCGCCGTCCCAAATGACCTCCCATGGCGAAAGAAAAGAGAGATGACAAAGCAGGAGATCCTATAAAGTCACTGCTTGAGGAAGCTCTCGAGCGACAGAGGAAGGAGATGATGGATAGTTTCACCCAAATCCTTCTACGAATGTCGACAGCTGCAAGTGCATCTTCAATGAGCAGCCAGTTCGAGGATACAACTCCCTTCAAGGTACAAGTTAACTTTGATATTCCTTTATTTGAAGGAAAAATCGATGCAGATGCCCTAGATAATTGGTTGAATGTTCTATAAGGGTATTTCTCTATCCACAATTTTTTCGACAGAGAAAAGATCACCTTTGCGCTCCTTAAGGTAGTCCCCCTTGTCCAAAATTGGTGGGGTACTTCTTGTGAGCAAAACTCATCAGACGAGTGTGGAATGTTTGAAACAAATCCCGCTTGGGCCTCTTTCATAGATGCCGTCAGGGAACAGTATTACCTTGTGGGAAACTATGATGACCAGTACACAAAATGGACCATTCTGCGTCAAGAAAGGGACCAAATGGTGTCAGAGTACACCAACAAATTTCATACCTTGCGTACAAAGCTAAGTATAAAAGACTCCAAGCGACACCTGATTCTGAAATATCGCAGTGGTCTACATTGATACATCCAAACTGAGATGGACTTCCTCAACATCTCTTCACTTGGATCCGCCTATCAGTATGCTGTCAAAATCGAGGAGAAATTTCGACAAAAGAACAAGCGAGACTCTAGACCTGCACACCCAGCGCAGAAGCAAGGCAAGGGAAACCCTGGCCCGCAAAACACAGGAAAAGGAAAGGACAACCAGTCCCCGCCACAAGCAAAGAAGGGAGATGGAAAGACAAAAAAGGACATCGGTAAGTGGTGCGAATTTCATAAAAGCCCTTGGCACAACACTGATGAATGTCGCTCAAAGCAGTCATTAGTGGCCGAGATCAAATCTTCAGAATCAGATCCTGATTCTGATTCTGAGCCCAATGCCACAGCCGCATACAATGGGAGGCGATTTATTGATGCAGACCCCACTACCACTGTTGCTACCACATAGATTCAACTAGAGGATCCTGAAGAGTCAGAGGCAGAGGAGCGCCTATTCCACTTGCAGATGTGGGTGAAGGGGATGCCTCTACATTTTTTTGTTGACAACGACACCCAAAAGAACCTGATCTCAGTAGAATCCGTCAAGAGATTGGTGCTTCCGACAACACCACACCCACAACCTTACAGCATCGGTTGGCTAAGCCAAGGACGAGGTATCCGCATTACTCAACAATTCCTCCTACCATATGGCATCAAGCCTTTCAAAGATGAGGTACTATGTGATGTGGCCCCACTTGAAGTCTGTGATGTTCTTTTAGGACAACCATATATGTGGAAGCATCATGCTGTATATGAGTCACGGCCTCGCAGTGTCATTGTTACTTTGGGAGGGAAAATCTATTGAATACTAGAGACCATTGCACCTAACAAAGTCTCACAAGGTAGGAAGATAGGCTCCCACATCATAAAATTATTCCTCTTCATAATTGCGTCTAAAGGAGAACATAAGATCACAGAGACCTCCACACCCTCTACACAGGGTGTCTCTGCTCATCAGACACGAGAAGAAGACAGAGCCATTGTTTCCTCATCTATCCGAGTACCTCTACGATGCAAGGCCACGCATTCAAGGTGCTCATCCAGAAACAAATCATCCATACAACAATTACAGCCTTCTCGAGATGTCAAAGAAAGGAAGCCTCTTCACTTCAGCAAATGTCACACCAAGAGATCAACTCAACACACAGTTCGAGATATGATAAGGGATTCGATGCAATGGATACCATTGCTTCCTAAGGAGGGAGGATTGATCCAGATGGATATCGATGGCCACCCACTTATTCTATTGGCTCAAAACAATTGTCCATTGTGGCAGTTTCCTAGTTATTTTTCTACAGTTTTTCGGGTCCTAAACTTCTATGGCCGTTTTGAGGCCTTAAACGACATTTTTTGGCGATTCAGGGCCAAATGGTTGTCATCAACATCCATTTGGCTGACCAAAAGTCATAAAGCTTAGATAGACATTTCCAACGAGCTATCGAATGCCCAAATCGGAGATCGTATGCAAAATTTATGACCCCGGGAAGTTAACTGTTCAACTTACCACCTTGACGCCGCAAAATTTATGACGGTTCATCTTCTAGGGTTGCGTTTTGGACCTTTGGGGTTCTCACCCTCATTATTATTATAAATAGGCCCCTTTGGCCTCATTTTGTATTCAGCTTGGCGCGGATGAGCGTAGCAACCACATCTCTTCTTAGAGATAGCTACCACCATTCTGGCAATTGTATTACAGTCTGTTCTATTTCCGCAATTTAATAGAATATTTGTTTATTGTATCTCTGTTATCTTTGCAGAATGTCTATTATAATGACTCTGTATATGTTCTTTCATTTCGTTCACACATAAATCCGGATCACAAAATTTCTTAAAACTTTTAGACAAAACAAGCTAAATGATCAAGCATGATCGATAATATGCTCAACTACGAAAGCGTAGAATTAAAAAAAGCTTATACAAGCTTAGAAACACCTTAAACATAGATTAAAAACTAATTAATCAACAACTAACAATTTTAAACAAAACCTTATCAAGATCAGACGACCAAGATCACTCCAACGACCTAAAACCACCTTCGATCCTCCCTTGTTGATCTCGACCTCACCATGTTGATTCATATTTTTCTATGTCGATCATGACCTTGCTGACATCAAAACTCAGAAGTTAGCAAAAGAAAACCAGCAACACAACTTTCCCTCCCGACTACTAACTTCTAACGTCGATAGTCGACACACCAAAACGGGAAAACCACAACCACTCTTCCCTACTTCTGGCATCCGACGTTGGAAATCAAGATTCGTCATGACCAATAAGAAAACACATCCCTCCCTCTCGAATTCTAAATTCTGACATCGATAGTTGGAAGTTAACACCTATATACAAAGACTTCAAAAGGACGCCTGTGACTTGGCATGTCGGAAAGTGGGAGTCGACACGAACTTGACAAACATAACAAAAAACAACCTCAACTTTCAATTTCTGATTTCCAACATCAGCATGTCGGAAGTGGAAAGTCAGAAACACCATAACCAGTGATCACGATTGCATCAGAATGGTGATTGATGGTCATGGTCACTCTAATCTTCCAAACAAACACTTAGCCATTTTTCAACAAAACGACTACGACAAGAAAATAAAAGAACTTAACAAGATTTCTACCACGGCTTGGCACTAAATCCTTCTCGTGAACATGTGTCAAACTACCCTGATTGACACAAAAAAAAATATAAACCATGGAAGCTTCAAGTTAAAATCCCTCCACGACTTAAACAACCAAAACTAGATCATCAAAATACTAGCTCCATAGGTTTTACAGTCTTCCAACCAACAAACAAGATTCATACAAAACATTGAACTCACTTACAGGTCTGCAATCAACCAAGGAAATCTTAACAACACTTAACAAACTTATTATCCATTCTCTTTATTCCATACACAAGAGTTATCAATATCATTTTTACATCAATATTCCTCATGCAAGAAGGAAAAAACCAAAGGATTTACTTGCCCTTTACTCCATTTAACCTCGTGAATTGGAACATTTTACACAAATGATTTCTTTAAACTTCTTCAACATTTTACTCCAAACAGAGGACAAACTAACGAGCATGAAAAACAAGACAAACAATAGCCCTCATAAATCCTTAATAGTTCATATAGCAATTTTATAATTTCAATCAGGGCATAACTATAAATCATTCCATCAATCCATAAACAAAGATTTCCAAACTAGGTACTTCAAGGTTGTGAAAATTTTAACCAAGACTTAAGTACTTTGCCCCTTTACCACTTAGATTAACAATATTGCGTAAACAATATCATACTTCAGCCATTAACCCCAAAAATAACGAAGCTTAAGACAACAACAACTCACAACAAAGCATTACTTAATAAATAACATAATCACTCCTTTAACACTGTAGCGTCCCCAAAAATTGAAAAAAAATAAAAAAAATTAGGCTAGTCAAAACTACCTATGCTGGACATTATTGAACTTGCGGAATGTATCGTACTCTATTGGTACTCTTGTTTTGTCGTAAGTTGTTCTTACATCCTACTTCCTTACTTTCAGTTATGATTATTATCGTGTTTACTTATGATGTTGCAATGCTTGTTACTAGGCTATTCTTATGGTTATTCATTGCTGTGTATGTTAGTTACTTTGATTATGTACTTCATTGTTATTTACATCTGCTTACTGTCGTAAACATGAATCTGACTCAACTTGGTTAATGGATAAAATGGGTGCAGTGGAGGGACTAGTTCTCCCATGTAACTACCTGAGAGGTAACAATCTCTACTTGACACAACTGGCTTACTTAGTTCTGTTTGAACTAATGCATTCTTATCTCGTTACTTGCAGGTATACTTATCGACGGAAAACTTGTTACAGAGTGCTGAATGTTTGTAGTACTCGTACTTGCATCTAGTGACATTTATTGGTTGTTATTATTGTTCTTTACAGACTTGTGTTAGTGATAAGGTCAATACCACACCTATTATTATATGACACAAACGTGTTATTTAAGTGGCACTTATTATTCATGGCGTGATTATTTTCAACTGTTCATATCCTAACATATTTGTATTATATGTTTATTTTATGAAAAGCAATAACATATACTTTTATCATATGTTTGACATGTTTATAACTCTTTTGTTAAAAACAAATCTTGGCTTTATATGTAACAACATACCATGGCTTATTTCATATGCCATGGTTTTAGGCTTAGATCCTAAAGAAATCGATGAGCATAGTCCTAAGGCTTATAGCCTATAGAATGTGATGTATGTGATAACTTATGCCTTGTATTAAACTTGGGGGTGGCGAATTTATAACATAGTTCATGGACTAAACAAAATATGGGGCTGTTGCACATTAATGGTGGCCAGATTGGCGCATTCAATGCGTCTTGGGAGGAGTGGCGGGCAAGTTTAGGGCTTGGCCCAAGCCTTGGTTTGGCGTTTCGCTCCTTTTTTTGTTTGCTCTCGGCTCTGGTTTGGGTGAAGGAGGACAACTTCGATGGTCTTAACAGGAAGGTAAGACATGGTTGGTTTTGCATATTTAGTTATTTGTTGTAGCTAGTATCACCATATCTTACTTTTCATCATGCTATCGTTCTGTGGCAGGGTTGCAGAGGAGCAAGTAAAAGATTGAGTCGTGGTTCATGGGTAAGGCCATATTCCATTGGTAATCCCACTATGCAAGTCATTATTCGTTTCCTCTCATGGTACTATGTCTGCGACTGATTTTCCATTCATCGTGGGTTTGATTGCTTGAGTATGGGTTTGTTATGGATGTGTTTAGGTTTTGGGGTTTCGACTGTAACTTTGACAGAACTCTGCGTATTTGGAAATGCCACAGGATTTTGGGGTTTCATTAGACGGGGTTTTTAATTTTCCTTCATCCTAAATCGTTTAGATGTACAAGGTGTAATGCATGGCTCTCTGTGTAATGAAGAGGCCTGGGTGACTCTATGTCAAGCTCTGTGTGTTTTATATTTAAATTTTGATGATGGATACCGGTCATGGGCAGCACCATTGCTTGCAATGGTGCAAGGCCATAAACACATGACTGTGTAAATTTATTTTAACGGATTATAACGGCTGTGTTTTTTTCAATATATATATATATATATATATATATATATATATATATAATGTGTTGCATCTTTNCGCTTTCATTATTTATTTTAGTTGTAAGAATGTAAATGGGTGACAGCGTATGGCTTGGCGGCATGCCGTGGATGGCATGAGCAATTTTCATGGTAGTTGCGATAGCGTGAATGGTGCAAACTTACAGTTTATTAATGTAATGCGTAAATGGAAAGTAATGCTTATCTATGGGGGTAAACCTTGCGTTGGCAATTGTTTCCATAGGTTAATTTGTTGACAGGGTTTAAGCATTGAATAGTTAATTTAATTGATGGTTGGTTATGTATGGGCTGAGGCCATGGATTTCAACGTATATAATTTGTAAAGGGTCTTACGACCTTTGTAGATTGAATTTAAGCTTGATTTACAACCTCTGTGTAAATGGTAAAGCGTGGATTTGTATAGAGTTTAAAGACCCTACGGTATTTGATCCTGGGTCATTTATTGTAATGGAAGTTTATTAATATGGATGTGATTTGGGCATTTAAGTGTCCACGGGATTCGATCCTGCGACCTCGATGCAATTATATAGTTTGCAAATTAATACTGTGTATGTAGTAATAGTGTGGTTTTTTTATGTGGGGCCTTGTAATTTATGGTATACGATTTTTATTATGCAGATTGTAAAGTTTAGATGGTTTTGGTTCACTATTTCTGCAATGGTTTAGGATGATAACAAATAAGCAAAATTGTGCATGCTTTTGTAGATATAGTTATTAGGAAAAGAAAAAGATCGTGGACCAATGGATGGTCTCGATACTTGGTCTGTTAATTGATTTTGATGATATTTGTTTTAATGGGAAAGATTTGGTTATTAGCATAAGTTTATTTATACAGACCTTGAAAGGTCTTCACTGGTTCTTAACTTAGCTCTAGTATGTGATGTTTATAATTTATTCTTTATATGTAATTATAGTGTTGATAGATTAGAATTATATTTTTATTTCATACATGTTAATATATGTATATATCTATAATATATTTACTAGGTTCTATTTAATAGATTTATTGTGTTGTATAGTATTGTTAAATTTGTATGGACAGTTCTGTTTCTATTTCTGATATAGTATATATAAAATATTTATTAGATACTATTTATTATATGAGTTTATTATATTTGTAATTTAGTTTATTTATAGCTGGACTTAAAAACTAGCCTTTACTTTCTAAACAAAGCTCTACTTGCAATATGAAATCTGCCAATAGGGGTTTTAAACAACAAAACATATAGGCACTGCTTTTTAGAAATAAAATCTAAGTTATATAAGAATAGAGTTTAAACTGTAGAAGATGATACATAAGTAATATGGAAAGAAAACAAAACCCTGGATAATCTTTAAGCATGAATTTAATTTCAAAAGTAAACTGAATGAACAATACCTTGGGTAAATCTAACATAGGAAATAAATTATAGCCTAGGGTTTATAATTTAAAATGTAAAACCTTGAAGGAATTTTGACAGGGAAACAAAAAAATATAGGGTTAGAATATATAATATAAACCCTTGCATAATCTAGCCAGCACTTAATCTTAGAAAATGAAATAGGCAGTCCAGAACCTCATACCTGAAAATTGAAGCTCCTTTAATGGCTGAAACCTGCATACTCAATTAACCAACATTAACAATTCATAGGCAGATATGGCCTCTTTATTAGATGACCGAATCACTTGGGAACTACCATGTTCCACCCAACCATGATCTGGAACCGTTCCTGGTTTCAATCCAGATCCCCCCAAGCTGGTTCCAACATGAAAGTAGCTTAGAGTTCCTAGGGTAGGGTTTCCCTAACTGGTATATCAGGTCTGGATCAATTCTCCTTTTTCCTTCTAGGAAAAAAAATGTTCTCCAAGAACTCTCTTGAGAATAATCAGGCAGAATAATGACTCCAAAAAGATAGATGAGATCTCCAAGCCTCTTTTTGTCTTGAGAGTTTATAGACAGACTTCTCAGTCAAAGGGGCAGTTAAATCAATAATCCTTGATTTCTTGATTTAACCCTTTTTATTTAATTTGGGTATTTTAATACTTTAACTTATGAACTTTTAACTAGTTCCTATTTAGAATTTTGTAGGTATTATACTATTTAATTTTCTCTTGGTAATAATAATAATAAATGGAGCTTCTCCTTCTTTCTTTCATTATTAACATTATTACTATGTTTCTTCTTTATACATAACATGTATAAATTATATAATAATATAACATTTGTTAACATTTGTCTTTGGGCATCATATTTTATGATCCCTAGACTAATGACACTTTCTTCATTAAGGTCATTAGGTAGATGGTTAGTTCTACTAGGCTAGGCAACTCTAAACATCCTCGCATGTTGGATTCCCTCGTATAACATGGTAGTTCTTCAGTACTTGATGAGAATACATAAATTCGAAATTTCATTTAATCACTTAGAAATAAGTCATATGAGATCAATATTTTTCTCGAGTCATTTTCACTCGAGAATCATTAATTCTTTTTAGTAACTCCTAGCACTTACCAGATCCCATACTCAACGCTAAAAACAAGGAGTTACAAACTTAGTGCAATTCCAGAGCTCTTTGCTCAACACTAATGCTAGGATGTACTTGTGCGATACACCTAGGGATATAATGGCCAAGGATCTGATGTTCCAGAGCTTATGCTCAACATCAACATGGAAGGATCCAAGGCTTATGCCCAACACTTCCAACTTATCTTTTCATGTGTTCCATAGCTTCACGCTCAACACACATATAAATACTCATGTGCTCCATAGCTTCTCACTCCACACAACATCAATTACTCATGTTCTCTAGAGCTCCTCGCTCAACACAAAACATCTCATCAATCATGTGCTTCAGGATCCACGCCCAACACAAACAAGCATATATATATCATCAACAATTGGCTTACGCCCAGTATCTAAAACAAATCATCATGTTCATATGCAGTGGGGTCTTCAACCCAATATATCAAAATAAGACGTCAAGATAACATCATAATAAATATGCTCATGCCTGTAAGTGTTACATCTGAAATTCGGGATATTGCATCCCTCCCCGCTTAGAACAACACTGTCCCTGGTGTTCTGGGGACTCTAAATGAAATCATGAAACAAGGCGGGGTAAGCCTTTTTCATGGTGGATTCATTCTCCCAAGTAGCCTCATCAGCTTCGAAGTGCTTCCATTTCACTTTTAGCTGGACTATGGTGCGCTTCCTGAGCTGCACCTCCCTCTTGTCCAATATATGCAAAGGTTCAGGGACAAACTTCCCTTCAGGTTCCACCTGTAATAAGGACCAATCAATTACATGTTTAGTATCATAAACATATTTCTTCAATAAAGATGCATGGAAGACATTATGGACTCTTATGTGAGCAGGTGACGGTAGCTCATATGCTACTGGCCCTCTCTTGTCCAGTATCTCAAAGGGTCCACAAAATCTAGGTGCTAACTTACCACACCTACCCACGCTCAATGAGATTCATTTTGCTTTTACTTTCAAGTAGACATGATTGCCTATTTGATAGTCTTTATCTTTTATTTTCTTATCCGCGTAGCTTTTCTGGCGGTCTTGTACTTCTTTAAGGTTCACCTGGACCTTGGTAACCAATTTTTCCAAGTCCTTTAACAAATCAGGCCCTAACATGAGCCGATCCATCAAGATATCCCAAGTAATCGGTGTACTACACTTCCATCCATAGAGTACCTCAAAGGGACTCATCTTGGCAAAATCCCGGTATTCGTTGTTATACGCAAACTCTGCAAGATGCAAGTAATATTTCCACTTGGTGGGGTTTTTCATGACATACATCCTAAGCATGTCCTCAATAATCTGGTTTACCCTTTTTGTCTGCCCGTCTGTTTGTGGGCAATAAGCAGTACTAAAGTTGAACCGCGGCTCTAGTCCAGAGAATAAAGATCTCCAAAAATTTTCAGTAATCTCGATCTGAGATGATTTCCTTGGGTATCCCGTGAAATCTAAATATCTCCTTCAAGAAGATATCGGCAATGTGTACTTCCTTGTAGGTCGACTTCACTGGAATGAAGTGTGATGCTTTTGAGAACTTGTCAACTACTACAAATATAGAAACATTTTGTTTCTTACTTTTCAGTAGACCGGTGATAAAATCCATACTATTGACCTCCCACTTCCATTCTGGAATGGGTAACGGATGCAGCAATCCCGAAGGATGTTAATGCTCAGATTTGACCAGGTGACATTCCTGACATTTCGTGATAAACATCGCAATGTCAACCTTTAACTTAGGACAGAAAAAGTGTCTCTTGATGACGGATATCATCTTTTGATATCCTAGATTCCCCGAGTAGGGTGCCCAATGAAATTCTGTGAGGATGCTGGACTGAATGTCCCCTCCTTCTGTAACATGCAATCTCTCCTTGGACCATATCAGTCCTAATTTGTCTACCTTGTACTCTTTTTTTTGTTAAAAGAACCTGTCCTCTTGGAATTTCTTGAGGATTTCTACATAGAAAGGGTCAACTCTGTTGGTCATTCTAATCCTCTTGTGCAAATCTGCATCAGTTTGACTTAAAGTCACCTCATATATCATATGAGTTCGTCGACTCAAAGCATCAGAAAACTTGTTCTCTTTTCCATTAATATGCTTTGGCTCGAATTGGTACTTGCTAAGGAAACCCAACCACCTGGCTTGCCTCACATTTATATCCGGTTGTTCGAATAAATACTTCAGACTCATATTGTCTGTCTTCAGAAGGAATTTCCTTCCCATGAGGTAGTGCCTCCACATCTTCAAACCGTGGATGATGGCTGCTAACTCAAGATCGTGTGTGGGGTAGTTCTACTCATGTTCTTTTAACTTTCGTGATTCATAACAGATCACATGATCATTCTGCAAGAGGAATCCTCCAAGTCCTTCCTTGCTTGCATTTGTGCAAATAACCAAATCCCCATCAGGATCCGTAATTCATAGTATCGGTGCGGTCATCAAAATATGCTTAAGCTTTTGAAAACTTTCCTCGCACTTGGTCGTCCATAAGAACTTATTTTCTTTCTTTTGCAAATCAGTCATGGGATAAGCTATTCTTAAGAATTTCTCAATGAAATTTCAATAATATCTGGCTAATCCCAAAAAGGACCTAATGTTAGTGACACTAGTAGGAGTAGGCCAGCCTTCTATGGCTCTAATCTTTTCCAGGTCCACAACTATCCATGTCTCAAAGATAATGTGACCCAGGTATCGTATCTGTGGTTTGTAAAAATCACACTTACTAAACTTAGCGTAAAGTTGGTATTCTCGTAACACTCATAGTACTATGCAAAGGTGTTCTTCATGTTCCTCTCTATTCTTAGAATAAACTAGGATGTCATCTATAAAGACCAAAACAAATTTATCCAAAATACTTACTGAATCTACTGTTCATCATACACATGAAGTTTGCGGGTGCATTTGTCAACCTGAACGGCATTACTACAAACTCGTAGTGCTTGTACCTTGTATGAAAGGCAGTTTTGTGAATATCCTCGTCGTGAATCTGTACCTGATGGTACCCAGATCGTAGGTCAATATTTGAAAATATTTTGGCTCCTCCTACTTGATCGAACAAGTAATCGATCCTAGGGAGTGAGTGTCAGTTCTTGATAGTCATTTTGTTAATCTAACGGTAATCGATGCACATCCACATCGTACCATCCTTTTTCTTTACGACTATTATTGGTGCTCCCCAAGGGGACACACTTGGTCAGATATACCCTTTTTCTATCAACTCCTGCAATTGCAGTTTGAGTTCCACCAACTCTGGTGCACTCATGCAGTAAGGGGCTTTTGAATATGGAACTGATCTTGGTGTCATTTCTATGGAAAATTCTACGTCTTGTTTCAGAGTTAATCCTAGGATTTCCTTGGGAAACACGTCCTTGAATTCTACAAGAATGAGAAAATCCTCTATGCGTTGTTCTCTCTCAAACTCTATGTCTCGAATGTTTACTGCAAACAACTTTCAGCCTTTCCTAATGCATTTCTTTGCTTGTAAGGCATATATTTTCCTTACAAAAAATTCCTTTGGAATGCCTTGAACTTGTACTTGGTTCCCTTGGCTGTCTATACACAAGATTGACTTGTGTAGGCAATCGAGAATGACATGGTGTTGTTCCAACCAGTCCATGCCGATAAGTATATCACATGATCCTAAGGGTAGGATGTTTAGGTTTACTTTCATTGGAAAACCATTCAGGTTTACCTCGCAATCTTTAACTATTTCTGAAACTTTCTGTTCCGTACCTGTGGCTAACTAAACCAGCCAAGGTTTATCATGTTTTAGTTTGCTCAGTTTACATACATCAACAATTTTAGGTGAAACATAGCTCCGGCAAGCACCGGGGTTAATAAGTATTGAAATAGAATTGTTCAAGATCTTACCTTATATCTCAACCATGGTAGCTTGATGGTCTACTTGTCAGCCATCCAAAGCTGCATAAATCCACGGGATTCCAGCTATGTCCTCTATGGTTGGTTCTTCTTGTAAGTTGTGCAAGACCCCATTGGTCTTGTTCTTACAATCTCGGGCATAATGAGGTCCGTTGCATTTCTAGAACTTGATCGGTAGTGGGGTAGCATTGGCTCCCCCGATTGCTACTGGCTTGTTAACATTTGGAGCTGGTACATATGGCTTTGTACTTGATTTGTTGAAGTTCTTGTTCGCTAGAAAATTGTTATTATGTTTTCTGTATGGTTGTGGGTTAAACCCAGGTTTGCGGTTATCAGAGAAGTTATTGGTCCTATCTCTGTTTCAATTCATGTTCTCTTGCCGTAGCTTCCCATGCTCATAGAAGAGCCTAGCCTTGTGTAGTGTGGTGTCCAAAGTTTTTGGCATGTCGAATTCAATCCTTCCCGAAAGTTGGGAGGAAGACATCCTAAAAATTGTTGGATCTTTACCTTTTCATCCTTAATGTATGGTACATAATGTAATAGATCTAGAAATCTGTTAATAAAAGCGTCCATAGTCATGGATCCCATGCGTAGCTCGTGGAACTCTTTCACCTTTCTATCAAAGAACCTTTCCAACATATATTTCTCTTGGAATATTTTTCGAAAGTTACTCCGACGTATTTCTCTTAGCTCATCTTTCTTGGTGTGTTTCAAAACTCTCCACCATCTCGTTGCTTTGCCATGGCAAGCTGAGCCTTCATCTCACTTCAGTAGTTATGAACTCGAAAATATTTTCTCATGCCCAAAAACCATTCTTCAACTTTCTCCCCCGTGTTTAATTCACCTTCATAGGTCGGGGCTCTTATTTTTCTAAACTCCCCCTGAAGATTGGCATTGCTTCTTTGTTTCTTTCTGCATGGAGAAAGAGAGTCATCACTGGAAGGACTGTGATGATCTCCTTCTGGAGCTTTAGGGGTACGTTCCTCTTTTTCTTCTTGTCTTAGGCTTCTGGACCATTTATGGTAAGGTTCCCCTTTGGACCTGTTTGTGGAATGAATGGGTTTCCCCTACGGGCTTCCTCCCGTCATATTTCTCAGTAATGTTTCATTAATGGCTTGTTGTTCCTTTCTCTCATTCAGACTATCTTCTCTGAAACTTTGCAATTCTGCTTGAAGACTGTGTATGGTCTTCAAAATATCAGAATTCAGGTCCACCACTAGTTCTGCTTCCTGGGTGGGGGTGAGTCATCTTTCCTTGCCAGCTGTTGTCTTCTTCAGTGTTCATGATCTGAACTGTTCTGTAAAAATTCCTAAAATTGCAAAAATTTTAAAAACAAGAAAATTTATGTTAGTTAACAATATTTAAAAACATACTTTATTTTCTTTGCAACGAATGTTTGGTGCGCCCATTGGTCTCTTATTGTTGAAACTGGGCTCTAATACCACTTGTAACGTCCTCAAAAATTGAATTTTTTTTTATTAGGCTAGTCAAAACTACCTATGCTGGACATTATTGAACTTGTGGAATGTATCGTACTCTATAGGTACCACTGTTTTGTCGAAAGTTGTTCTCATGTCCTACTTCCTTACTTTCAGTTATGATTATTACTGTGTTTACTTATGATGGTGCAATGTTGGTTACTAGGTTATTCTTATGGTTTATACATTGTTGTGTATGTTAATTACTTTGATTATGTACTTCATTGTTATTTACATATGCTTATTGTCGTAAACATGAATCTGACTTAACTTGGTTAATGGATAAAATGGGTGGAGTGGTGGGACTAGTTCTCCCATGTAACTACCTGAGAGGTAACAGTCTCCACTTGACATAGTTGGATTACTTAGTTCTGTTTGAACTAATGCATTCTTATATCGTTACTTACAGGTATACTTGTGGACGAAAAACTTGTTACGAAGTGTTGAACGTTTGATCACTAGTACTCGTACTTGCAGCTAGTGACATCTACTGGTTGTTATTATTGTTCTTTACAGACTTGTGTTAGTGACAAGGTAAATACCACACCTATTATTGTATGACACAAACTTGTTATTTAAGTGGCACTTATTATTCATGGTGTGATTATTATCAACTATTCATATCCTAACATATTTGTATTATATGTTTATTTTACGAAAAGCAATAACATATACTTTTATTATATGCTTAACAGGTTTATAACTCTTTTGTTAAAAACAAATCTTGGATTTATACTTAACAACATACCATGGCATATTTCATATGCCATGGTCTTAGGCTTGGAGCCTAAATAAATCGATGAGCATAGTCCTAAGGCTTATAGCCTATAGTATGCGATGTATGTGATAATGTATTTCTTGTATTAAAATTGGGGTGGCGAATTTATAATATAGTTCATGGACTATACGAAATATGGGGTTGTTGCACATTAATGGTGGCCAGAGTGGAGCATTCAATGCGTCTTGTGTGGAGTGCCGGGCAAGCTTGGGGCTTGGCTCAAGCCTTGGTTTGGCATTTTGCTCCATTTGTTGTTTGCTCTCGGCTCTGGTTTGGGTGAAGGAGGATGACTTCGATGGTCTTAACAGGAAGGTAAGACATGGTTGGTTTTGCATATTTAGTTGTTTGTTGTAGCTCGTATCACCATATCTTACTTCTCATCATGCTATCGTTTTGTTGCAGGGTTGAAGAGGAGCGAGTAAAAGATTGAGTTGTGGTTCGTGGGCAAGGCCATATTCCATTGGTAAGCCCACTGTGCAAGTCGTTATTCGTTTATTCTCATGGTACTATGTCTACAACTAATTTTCCATTCGTTGTGGGTTTGATTGCTTGAGTCTAGTTTTGTTATGGATACGTTTAGGTTTTGGGGTTTCAATTGTAACTTTGACAGAGCTTTGCATATTTGGAAATGCCACAGGATTTTGGGGTTTCATTAGATGGGGTTTTTAATTTTCCTTCGGCCTGAATTGTTTAGATGTACCGGGTGTAATGTATGGCTCTCTATGTAATGAAGAGGCCTGGGTGACTCTATGTCAGGCTCTGTGCATTTTATATTTAAAGTTTGATGATGGATACCGGCCATGGGAAGCACCATTGCTTGCAATGGTGCAAGGCCGTAAACACATGACTATGTAAACTTATTTTAATGGATTATAACGACTGTGTTTTTTTCAATATATATATAATGTGTTTGATCTCTGTGGTTGTTATGCGTGGACTGTATATATTCGCTTTCATTATTTATTTTAGTTGTAAGAATGTAAATGGGTGATAGCGTATGGCTTGGGGCCATGTCATGGATGGCATGAGGACTTTCCATCATAGCTGTGATAGTGTGAATGGTGTAGACTTACAGTTTATTAATGTAATGTGTAAATGGAAAGTAATGCTTGCCTGTGGGGGTAAGCCCTGCGTTGGCAATTGTTGGCGAAGGTTAATTTGTTGACATGGTTTAAGCACTGAATAGTTAATTTAATTGATGGTTGGTTATGTATGGGCCGAGGCCGTGGATTTTAGTGTATATAATTTGGAAAGGGTATTACAACCTCTGTAGATAGAATTTAAGCTTGATTTACAGCCTGTGTGTAAATGGTAAAGCGTCGATTTGTATATATTTTAAAGACCCTACAGGATTTGATCCTGGGTCATTTACTGTAATGGAGGTTTATTAATATGGATGCGATTTGGGCATTTGAGTGTCCACGGGATTTGATCATGCGACCTTGATGCAATTATATAGTTTGCAAATTAATATTGTTTATGTAGTAATAGTATGGTTTAATTATGCGGGGCCTTGTAATTTATGGCATACGATTTTTATTATGCAAATTATAAAGTTTAGATGGTTTTGGTTCATTATTTCTGCAATGGTTTAGGATGATAACAAATAAGAACTATTGTGCATGCTTTTGTAGATATAGTTATTAGGAAAATAAAAATATCGTGGACCAATGGATGGTCTCAATACTTGGTCTGTTAATTGATTTTGATGATATTTGTTTTAACGGGAAAGATTTGGTTATTAGCATAAGTTTATTTATACAGACCTTGAAAGGTCTTCAGTGGTTCTTAACTTAGCTCTAGTATGTGATGTTTATAATTTATTCTTTAGATGTAATTATAGTGTTGATAGATTAGAATTATATTTTTTTTTCATACTTGTTAATATATGTATATATCTATAATATGTTTACTAGGTTCTATTTAATAGATTTACTGTATTGTATAGTATTGTTAAATTAGTATGGACAGTTCTGTTTCTATTTCTGATATAGTATATATAAAATATTTATTAGATACTATTTATTATATCAGTGTATTATATTTGTAATTTAGTTTATTTAGAACTAGACTTGAAAACTACCCTTTACTTTCTAAACAAAGCTCTACTAGCAATATGAAATATGCTAGTAGGGTTTTTAAACAACAAAACATATAGGCACTGCTTTTTAGAAATAAAATCTAAGTTATATAAGAACAGTGTTTAAACTATAGAAGAGGATACAGAAGTAATATGGAAAGAAAACAAAACCCTGGATAATATTTAAGCATGAAGCTAATTCCATAAGTAAATTGAATGAACAATACTGTGGGTAAATCTAACATATGAAATAAATTGCAGCCTAGGGTTTATAATTTAAAATGTAAACCCTTGAAGGAATTTTGACAGGGAAAAAAAAACATCTAGGGTTAGAATATATAATATAAACCCTTGCATAATCTAGCCAGCACTTAATCTTAGAAAATGAAATAGGTAGTCCAGAACCTCATACCTGGAAAGTGAAGCTCCTTTAATGGCTGAAACCTGCACACTCAATTAACCAGTATTAACAATTCATAGGCAGATATGACCTCTGTATTAGATGACCGAATCACTTGGAAGCTACCACGTCCCACCCAACCATGACCCGGAACCGTTCCTGGTTTCAATCTGGATCCCCACCCCCCGAGCTGGGTCTAACATGCAAGTAGCTTAGAGTTCCTAAGGTAGGGTTTCCCTAACTGGTATATCAGGTCTGGATCAGTTCTCCTTTTTCCTTCTAGGAAAACAAATGTTCTCCAAGAACTCTCTTGAGAATAATCAGGCAAAATAATGACTCCAAAAAGATAGATGAGATCCTAAAGCCTCTCTTTGGATTGAGACTTTATAGACATACTTTTCAGTCAAAGGGGCAGTTAAATCAAGAATCCTTGATTTCTTGATTTAACCATTTTTATTTAATTTGGGTATTTTTAATACTTTAACTTAGGAACTTTTAACTAGTTCCTATTTAGACTTTTGTAGGTATTATACTATTTAATTTTCTCTTAGTAATAATAATAATAAATGGAGCTTCTCCTTCTTTCTTTCATTATTAACAGTATTACTATGTTTATTCTTTTCACTCGAGAATCATTAATTCTTTTCAGTAACTCCTAGCGCTTACCAGAGTCCATACTCAACGCTAAAAACGGGGAGTTACAAACTTAGTGCAATTCCAAAGCTCTTCGCTCAACACTAATGCTAGGATGTACTTGTATGATACACCTAGGGATACAATGGCCAAGGATCTGATGTTCCAGAGCTTATGCTCAACATCAACATGGAAGGCTCCATGGCTTATGCCCAACACTTCCAACTTATCTTTTCATGTGTTCCAGAGCTCCTTGCTCAACACAAAACATCTCATCAATCATGTGCTTCAAGGTCCACACCCAACACAAACAAGCATATATATATATCATCAACAATTTCCTTACACCCAATATATAAAAAAAATCATCATGTTCATATTCAATGGGGTCTTTGACCCAGTATATAAAACATCAAGATAACATCATAATCAATAGGCTCATGCCTATAAGTGTTAGGTCCAAAATTTGGGATATTACAAACCCATAATTTTGTATCCATTGGATTAGTTTCAACTAACGGGAATTTAACACCCTGAGCATGCACATTTTACTTCTTTAGATAATGGTTATATAATCATTTTACTATCACAACATATCGGTGATCCATCCAATTACAGGTATTCAACATAAATAACATGTACCATTAACTCGAATGTAAAACAAGATATTTATAATTGTAGCAATCATTCACACAAATTTCCAAACACTTATCTAAATTCATGAACAACTACCAACTGACTTTGTGGTTGCCACGCTCCACACAACTGCGGGTCTCTCCTTGGCCTATATTATTTCAGCACTTAGAGGCCACCCCCGATTTGGGACTTACGAATTCACTAGAAGACTCTTCTCTTAACTCATGCTTCACTCCATAACAAGAAATATCATTTGGCATTCCTCACGAGTCAAAGAAACATTACACAAAGTTATAGACATCTAGGAAACTCAGGCTACAACCATTTCCATGTCAAATCATACATTTACCACGTTGGCTTCTTTATATTTTCACCATAGTGAAAACCATCACTACTTTTAAGTGCAAAGAAGTCAACCAAGGTAATTCATGTACAATTTACCATCTCCTTGACCCCAAATTGGCAATCAATTATATTTTAGCAAAGATGGTTTCAAGGAAAAAGTTTATGTTAACACAGAGGAAATACAGTTCAAGGATATTAAGTTCACCTCAATACAAGCTTCAACACCCCATGACCTCTCTATTTTTGGACTCACGCTCATACACTAGTCCCGTGCATTCTTCCTCGGGCTCGTCCATGCATAGAACTCCACTCTATGCACTACTTCTTCCCTCTCTACCCACTAGAGATACCCCAAGCAAACTGATGCAACACCCTTTTTCTTGACACTTGCATTCGCCACCTTACCCCTAGGAAGAAACAATTGCCAAATTATTTTGCATCACTCTTCTCCATGAGCTACATGTCAATGACACAACTCCCCCCCCCCCCCCATCTAATCCTCCACTAAACACACTTAGCAAATAAAATAGGATTAGGTTTTAAAACATGGTTTAAGATTTTAAACTTAGGAAAAAGGTGTTTCTTTTGGTAAATGGGTAATTGTAGGGTTAAAATATGACCAACTAGGCCATCTACAAACCCCCTTACCACTCCCCTGGTGAATTCACCCGCCCCCTATCTCTTAAGCATGCTTCCACCACCGAAGCCAGTTTTATATTTTTATTAATAAAAGAATAATACATAATGAGTTCCAGCCCTTCAGGAACTCATAGTCATTTAATTAAATTTTACATATAATCAATGCACGGGTTCACACTAGGAGTGTTACATTCCCCCTCCCATTATGACAAACATCATCCTCGGTGTTCTGTTGAGGCTTGGAAATTCGCAGGCAACAACAGTAAGGGATTCTCCCCAGTCAACGTTCCCAACTAGCCCGTGACTGTTTGGTATGGGGAATCCGTCCGGTTTGCGATCCGGCTACCGTAGGTCAAAGTAACAAAAACAAAGGTTTTACCGGTTGCGGCCCGGTCCACCGTGTATTTTTTGTATTTTTTGACTTACGTATGATATGCAAGTGCCTAATTAACCATGCAGGGTGATAAAGATGCAAAGAGTAGTCACAATGTGATGCGCAGGTTCTTACATCTCGTCTTAGAACTCACAAGCATCCAAATCATGCAAGAAAATAAATACTAACTAAACTATCTCTAGAGAGATGGGTATTCATTCATGAGTAATGCACCCCTGTTCATGTTTTATGGCAAATCACAGATATATGTTCTTATAACCAAACATATAAACATGAATAAAAGTATATATGATAAGATAGCTCATCAACAGTTAAAATTTTCATTACTCGTAGTGGAAAAGACATCATAAAAGGTACTGAAGAACATTCAGACAAGAACATAGGTTCAAGAAATTAGAACACTCTTACAGCTAATCAGGCACAGCTAAAAACGAAATAGTTCACATTCAACATCGCTCATTTAATCACATTGACATATTCCACATAGTACTTCCTCCAACAGGCAAAATTTGCAGTCTCTGGTTGTAAAACGAAATAGTTCCTCTTACAAGCATTAAGTTACAAGTTTTTCCAGGGAAAAATCCCCTTCTAAGTTCTACATTCAAATATTTAAACTACCACCACTGACCGCTTGGGCTGCCCCCCCCCCAAACGTATGACCTTCTGGTTCTTCAAAATGCTTCATCTTCCCATTTTATTTTCTGTGCGCCTTCATGATCTGATGAGTAACTGACAGATCTTTTCGGGTCCATGCCTTTGTCGCCATTCACTTTGTCTTTTCCTTCGTTTGTGCTGCTTGCGATCTTGAGGTTTCGTCTCTGCTTTTATCAAATTACCCCTCTCCCTTCGCGTCGTAGTAGTTTGACCATTCTCCAAAAATCACCTGCAATTAAACGATGTGCATCATTGACCGGGATTACATTCTAAACAAACATCAGATTCAACCAACTAATGGCTAATCCACAAGAAATGGCCCGATGCACCACTATCTCATCCACCTATGGGCTCGGGAGAAAACATCAATGCCGGGAGACGGAAAAGTTAAGACCTGAGCTGCGGGCGGGAAAATGGAAAACTCTCCATCGGAAGTCGGAAGGTATTTACATTGGAAGCTTAATCACTTTCCCAGCCGCAACGGCAGAAAAGGAAAGGTTAAGGATACGCGACCCACGGGCGGGAAAACTCTCCATCGGAAGTCGGAAGGCTTTACACTTCGGAGGCTTAACTTCTTTGGGAGCCACAATGGCGGAAGAAGAAAGGTTATAGCCACGCGACGCATATCGAAGGGTGAAGTGCTTTAGTCGAAAGTCGGAATACATCACATTGGAAGCCAAATGACTTTCCCAACTGCAACGGCAGAAGAAGAAAGGCTAAAGACACGCGACTAAAGGGTTAACACTCATCGGCAGTCGGAGCGCTTTATACTTTGGGTGCTTAGCCGCTTTGGGAGCCGCAACGACGGAAGAGGAAACGGCTACGGCTTCCGATTAAACAAAAAATGACGCCCGATCAATAGAAAAAATAAGTGTTCGAAGAGTTTTAAAATTCAACAATGGTCAAAACACATTTCACCTCCGAAACAACAGCCTTTCAAAAAACCATCAGCAAAACCAAACGCACAATCGGTGACCCAAACAACTTCAAACACACACAATCTCCGAAAACAGGCCGAGATTCAATCTTTTAAAATCATCCAACACTAAAGCACGACCAAAAGGTTCAAAGGATCCAACGATTAAAAACAACGCTAAATCATGAGGAGGGGCCCAAAATTTAAGAAATTTGGGGAGAACGGTTGCAGCTGCAACAATTGGCGATTACCTGGTGAACCTAGATCTCTGGGCGATGATTCTTTGAGTGACAGACTATTTAACAACAAATGCATCTATTGAATTCTTCCAGCTATCTGGATTTCTCAAATGACGGAAGTGTGTACCTTTAATCATTGATGATAGTCCAATTTGGGAGAGTGGAAACCAAGATTTTCAAGTTCAGATAACTCTGTTGAGGCCGGAGGATGAATTTCATTATTACTTTCGTCTTCAGGTAGGTGATAGCTTGGACACCATAGGATTGTAGCATATGGTAAATAGAAATATTCGTTTGTTCCTCATTCCCATGCCACTTTAGCACTTTTTGTGCTTTTGGACTTTTGTCCCTTTTCATATGAGTCCTCGTGCATGCCTTTCTTTCTGAATTTTAATTTAGGCTCCTCTATCCCATAGTGTCCTTTTGTGTGAGCGGTGTACTTCATGTTTCAGCTCACGGACGGAGAGGAACTTTCAGCAATTTAGTACTTATGATTCAGCATTTGCTTTGATATATCATGCTTTCATAGGAGTTTTTGACTCTTATTTGCCTTTTGGCATTCGTTTCTTGGCATGGGATCATTTATATTTAATATATTGTTCACCTTGCCCCTTTCCATGGGTCCTTTGCTGTAGCCCCTTAGAACATTTTAAGTGTGACGTGGATGGAAACTCAACATAGTATTCCAAATTCTTTGAATCCGGTTTATTTCATAGGGGTTAAGCAGGACTTCAATGCACTCAGAGTTATTCGAGAAAAATGCTAAACTGGAAGAAGTTCTTTTAGACAAACAGCAACACACAGTCTGATGCCCAAAAATGTTTATCATTCCCAAAAAAATTGGTGTTCCCCATGCAACCACAAGCTCGTTCCCTTTATTGAAATCAAGAAAACTCAAACTAAAGCAAACTGAAAAACATGACTCATGTTGGAGCAGGGTCCCGCAGCTACAGAAGAAGCTGCTAGTTTTGGCGGAATGATAAGTTTTAGCGGAAAGAAGTTAAGGCAGAGCTACGACGCCGTAGCACGTTTCTAGCTAGAGAGCAGAGCCGAAAACCGTGACTTTTTGAGATACGAAAGTCAAAGAAGGGCAACAGTACCTGAGCGGCCGAGAAGGGAGAGCTCACCCACTGCAGCAGGAAGCGCAGTGGCTAAGAACACAGGAGGTCCACATTAGCGACCTGCTTCAACCCTATCAGGAGCAAATCACTGAGCTGGTCGACGCAGCCGAGCAGAAAATGAAGGAATTCACCACTGTAAGAGAAGAAATTGATCAGACCGACGACTCCAAATTTGATCAAGCCCTGATTGACTCGGCAAGAGAACGTGTCAAGGTAATGAAGAACGAAGTCGAAGGACTTCGGCAGAAGTTGTAGAAGACTTCGCAGGAGGCGAAGGAGAAGCTACAGCAGGAGAAGTTACAGCAGGAGAAGCCTGTTGCAGGTGGCTCGAGGATGAGCCACAAGTAAGTGTTAGGGGACTGTTGGAGCAGGGTCCCGCAGCTACAGAAGAAGCTGCTAGTTTTGGCGGAATGATAAGTTTTAGCGGAAAGAAGTTAAGGCAGAGCTACGACGCCGTAGCACGTTTCCAGCTAGAGAGCAGAGCCAGAAACTGTGACTTTTTGAGATACGAAAGTCAAAGAAGGGAAACAGTACCTGAGCGGCCGAGAAGGGAGAGCTCACCCATTGCATTGAAGGCAGCGGCGGAAGACAAGAGGGCTCAGCGACCCTCATAAAGAAGAAGGAGCAACGAGGCTCAAGCATTGAAGGCGAAGGACAGAAATCAGAGAAGCGGTGCATAAACCCATGGTCAGTGCCGGGAAGCATGGAAGACTACAGAGAGCTGTGGTGTGACAGGAAGCAGCTACCTCAAGGACAGAGAGGACCGACTGTCACTAATTAGGGTTTGGGTTATTGTTGGGACAGGCCTACAGTGTTGTAAATGCAAGACCTTCGGGCTACTTATAAAAGAATGTAATTTTGTATTGAAAAAGGTTAGCTAGTTGGTTGGGTAGACAGTAGACAGTCGTGATTAAAATAGGCAATAAGGAGAAGTAGACTGTTGTAAAAGCCGAGCTCTGGTTCTGGTCTTAGTTGTAGCAATCTTACTGAAACCAGTAGCTGGCTTATAGAGCATGCATGTAACGATCCGCAGGGATCAACTGAGAGGGAAGAGTATATTGTAAGAGAGCGATATAGAGAGAAGAGAGATCTAAGAGAGAAGATCTTGAGCTGCATATGCGGTGCAGCAGAACTGTGTTTTACCTTCCCCTTGAGCTATAATAGAAAACACAGTTCTGTGGACGTAACTTCCATCCTGGAGATGAACCACGTTAAAACCTGTGTTATGTGACTGGTTTATGTGTTATGTTTACTTATGCATTGCTCAGTTATTTCATGGACTTCGTTGTAGTTTAATGGATGAATGTATTAATCAGTTCACCACAGCACAGAAGAATAATCATAAGTTAAAAGCCTTTGGCATGTCGTATGTGTTTCATTTATGTTTGCGTAAACAGCTACTGGTTGCAGTATTAAATAGCTTTGTATGTTAAGTCCTGCATGTCAACATGAGCAACGCTAAGTGCGCTAAACCGCGGAGGTAGGATATCACATAGAGGTGATACCGCACTGGCAGAGAAGCTACGGTGTTCGATACCGCAGGTTGAGGACTTCGCGTTGGGCAGGAGCTGCGTGTCGCACGGTGCGCGGCATTGTGATAAGGCTGGAGATACCGCAAGATAGGGGAAGTGCGCATCATAGAGAAGGATCGCATGGTGGTGTAAAGGAACATCCCGCGGCTAGAAGAGCTGCGCGATGCACAGACACAGAGGGAGATCTTGCAGTCAGAAGAGATGCGAGCCGCAAGTAGGATTGCGACAGAACCTGGTCCAAGACGCTTGAGTCCTTGGCCAACCCATTAGAATCACTTCGGGTGAGACTTCAGGCCGCTGTGCGGTCTGTCACCGAAAGGGCCAGTGAGCTAGGGGTGTTGTTGGTTGATTATAGTAAACCCGGGTCTGCCCATGCAATCAACAACTCAAAAGACAGCCAAACAGCTTATTTATATACAAGACAGAAGAACTCAAAGAAACTCAAGAAAAATAAGGCTTGAGAACCAAACCATTTACTGGTAAGTTCTCTTCCCACCCCTGCAGATCTTGCAATTTATAAGTAGAAATGCCAAGCTTTGCCGCAATCTAAAAAGGGCCTACCCACAACTGCTGGAATTTAGTATGCTTTCCTTTCTCATCATGGGGGTGATCCCATTTGAGGACTAAGTCTCCCACTTCAAAGTCTTTTGTTCCAGCTTTATGTTTGTCGAACCATCTCTTTACTAACTCCTACTGTTGCTTAAAGCGTTCTCTGGCTTGAGATCTAGCCTCTTCTGCTTTCAGAAGATTGCATATCCTTATCTGCAAAACTTCATTCTCCAACCCTCTAGACTCTTGAGCTATTATGGAAGAGGGTAGCATGATGTTGGGGGGAAGAATGGCTTCTTTACCATACACCAAGGGTATACGGAGACACTCCTATTGCAGACTTGGGGGTGACTCTATCGGCCCAAAGGGCGTTTGGTAGCGCTGAGTGCCAGCTCCTCTGGTTTTCTATCACAGTCTTCTTTAAAATTCTAATCATATTTTTGTTAGTGGATTCAGCCAGGCCATTTCCTTGTGGATAGTAATTAGAAAAATAATGCAATTTTATCCCTTTATCATGAGCAAAAGCAGTTAATTTAATTAATGAAAAGTACGTAGCATTATCCAAAACTAACGAAACTGGAACTCCAAACCTGGTCATGATGTGGTCTTGCAGGAAGCTGATGACCTCGTCTTGATTTATTTTGCACAGCGGGACTGCTTTGACCCAACGAGTGAAATAATCGGTCATGGTCAAAATGTACTTGTGTTGTAGGGAGGAATTTGGTTTTATTTCTCCAATGATATCCAACCCCCATTGCTCGAATGGCTCCGTGATCATTACAGGATTTAGGGGTGCTGCAGCTTTAGGTTGTCTCCCACTACACCCTTGGAAAATATCACACTTCCTGACATGTGCGTGTGCATCTTTGAAGAGCGTAGGCCAATAGTAACCGGCTCTGAGGATTTTGTGGGCTGTAGTATCCCCTGAATAATGTCCCCTAGCAGGACCATCATGCAATTCTGACATTACTTTCTTTGCATCTTCTTTCTCTAAGCATCTGAGAAGAACTCCGTCATAATTTTTTCTGAATAATACTCCTTCAACAATTTGATAGGAAGCTGATTTAAGACGCAGCGCTCTTTTTTGCTTAGAATTCCAATGTTCTGGAAACAGCCCTACTTGTAGGTAATGCACGAGGTCTCTATACCAAGACTCGGGAGCTGTAAACAAAGGGCATACCTCCATTACATGTAATTCAGCTTCATCCTCCCAGGCTTGTTCTTCATTTTTTCTATTTTCAATCATCAGTTTGCACAACCCTTGTCCTTTAACTATAAAGGCTGGCTTGACTTCAAGGTAATACTCTTGTAGAGTTGTTACCCAGTTGCCCCTTCTTTCTCCTAACTCCTTCTGTACAAGAAGGGACCTTACAACTGGGTAGGGGACGATTACCTAGGTTCTATTTTTTAAAATATAAGGCCTGAATTGCTTCACTGCTTTGAATACGGCGTAAGCTTGTTTGTCAATGGCTGGGTAATTTAATTCGGACCCTTGCAGACCGATGCTCATGAAAGATATTGGGAATTCATCCCCCCCATCTTCCTTTTGCGTAAGCACAGCTTCCAGCGAATCATCGGATGCAAAGGTATACAGAATAAAGTATTTATCAAAATCTGGGCTTTTCGGGGAGGGTGCATGTGCAACAGCAGTTTTAATTTTGCTGAATACATTCTTTTCAATCTCAGTCCATTTGAATTGTGTATTTTGCTTCACCATCTGCTACAGCGGCTTGACAATCTGAGCGAAATCAGGCACAAATCTTTGCACGAAGTTTATAGTTCCCATAAATGATTGCATCCCTTTTTTATTATGGGGTAACGAAATATGTTCAATGGCCTTAATTCTTTCTGGATCTATAGAGATTCCTTTCTTTGAAACTATATGACCCAGCAATTTTCCCTCCGTGACAACGAACACACACTTTTTGGGATTGAGCGAGATGCCATATTTCCGACAGCGTTCAAAAATATGCCTTAAATGAAACGCATGCTCTTCTCTCTTCTTTGAGAATATTGTAATATCATCAAAGTACACTACAGCACTATGGCCAATCAATCCATGGAAAGCTATTGCCATAGCCCTCTGAAACGTTGCTCCAACATTTATAAGCCCAAAGGACATCCTTTTGTAGGAAAAGGTTCCCCATTTGGTCCTGAACGTTGTCTTCAATCTGTCTTCTTCGGCTACTACTACTTGATTGTAGCCAGAGAAACCGTCTAATAACGAAAACAGTTCAGAACCTGAGACCATTTGTAGCAGTTGCTCCATGGGTGGAACAGGATAGTTATCTTTGTCTGAAGAACGGTTTAAATTCCTGAAATCCACGCAGAGTCTGATTTCTCCATATTTTTTTCTCACTGGTACCATATTTGATACCCACTCAGAGTGTCTGACCTTAAAAATGATTCTAGCATCCAATAATTTCTTCACTTCACTCTGAATCAGCAGTTCCAATTTTGGATGCATTTTTCTTAAAGGTTGCTGATACGGCTTGACACTAGCTTTGATGGGAATAACATGTTTGATGATGCTAGTGTCATATGTTTTCAAATCTTCGTATGTCCATGCGAAAACATATTTGTATTGTTTAAACAGACTGACGAACTTATCTCTTTCTGCTGGTGAAAAACATTTGCCAAGATTCACAAATTTAGGATTCGTCTCAGTCCCTAAATTTATCAGCTCGAACTGTAGAGATGAGTTGTGAGTCTTCACATTGGCCAGTCTTCTGAACTTCTCATTTAAATTGAACATTCTTTCTAACGTTTTGAATCCTTTAGGGATGAAATTATCATACTTCAGCTCGGCCTGATGTTCTTCATCATCTATAATTGCTCCTTTAAATACCTCGTCATTTGTTAAACATTCTATAATCTGTTGGTCATCATCGAACACTCGTAGGTTGGTAATCATATCAGGTACTGAGGGCCTGAAAAGTAATTCAACAGAGCATCGATTATTAGTGGGTACCAACCTAGCGGCTGATGTGGCCAACAAGTCAGCCGCTGCATTTTTAAGTCTTGGAATTGAAATAATATTGAATGCATTAAAACATTTAAGTAGGTCCCATACCTCATTTTGGTAAGCCTTCAAGTGAGGGGAAACACAATGTATTTGATTCCGGATTTGTTTCACAATAATTTCATAATCTCCAAAAACTTTTAGATTACTTACCTTTAATTCAATCGCTTTCCTCAAGCCTTGCACCAGCACTTCGTACTCAGCTGTATTATTCGTGCATTCAAACTCTAATCTACATGAGAGAAAATGTTTATTCTTCTGGGGGTCGATCAGGACACAACCGGCCCCTGACCCTTCTAACGTCTTAGAGCCATCAAAAAACAAAGTCCAAAAATCATTATCTACTGAATGTGAATATAAGTTTACTATGTTACAGTCAATTTCATCAGCCTGTGAGAATCGAAGGAGATCAGGATGGGTGTCTGATGTGTTGCTGGCTTCTTCTGCTTGGTAATTTCCTGGTTCCAACTCAATAAAATAGTTTCCCAATACAGAATCCACTAGTTCATTCTTCTCATCCAGTTGAGTAACGTTGTATTTCATGTGAGGCTCTCTTAAAATCTTAATCTAGTTCAGACTTCCTTTGCATGGCAGCCATAGATGCGACCAATCCGAGGCAAAATATCCATTTAGTTTGGCCGACCAATCTCTGCTCAGGACAAGACCGTAAGCGTCTGGTATATCAGCTACCACGATATTAATGACTTGGCACACTTTATCATTTGATGCCAGACAGACTAGGACATCTTCCATCTCACCAATTACCTTTACATCCATCCTATCCAACTGAACAACCCTCCATGTGGATGGCTTAGGCTGCCCATTTATCTTTTTACAGACTGATATTGGCATGACATTAATGGACACCCCTGAATCTACCAGAAAATTATGTACGTTGTGATTGAAAATTTCAAACGTGAGGAGGAAAGGTGGATGTTTGCTCTTAGACTTACCTCCAACGCTGGTTTCTTTGATTTCTTCTTCTTCTGCAGGCCGATTGTCAATGGGCAGCTTCTCATCTGACTCTTCAAGTGCTTTCAATAGTCTTTCTTTTTGCTGCAGCACTTTACACATTTCGAATAGTGAAACATTCACTTTTACCTTCTTTAAATCCTCCACAACGTCATAATCCATCTGCTGCTCAATGGGATGAGGTTTATCAGCATTCATCTTTTCTCCATTTGGCTTGGACAACGTATTATTCTGCTTAGGATCTTGGCTGGTACTAGTGAATTCTGGAAATTTATCAGCTAAGGGTTTATTTTGAAATTTCTTAACATTTCGCTGAAGCCTCTTAACCTTAGGGAGTATGAGACTGTTTTCTTTAATTGGCCCTTGGCTCCTTGTTGTCACATTGGTTTCCATGACGTCCTTGTAGCCCTGCTTCTTTTCCTCTTCAGCATCAAATAACGAAACAGAATCCCACAAAACCATGGTTTCCTCTTCTTGTTCTTTCGTTGAAGTAGTATTCTCTTTTCTTTCTTCATCTCCCTCTTCCGTTAACTTAGAATCCAACAGCTGATTCATAACCAACGTCATTGAGTTTATCCATTGAGGACAGTTTCTTTCAGAGTGTGGTTGTTGGTGGAAAGTACAAAAATTTTCCATTCCTACTTCTGTTAGATTCATGGATGCAGCATTGTGAGGAGGAGGTTGAGACTGATTGTTATCCTCTCTTTTCTTATAATAGGGCTTATATAACTTTTGTGTTTCCTTCTCTTTCTCCAAATCTATGATTTGTTGGAAAGCTTTTGCATCATTTTTGCCATATTTTCAAAATCTGGCGATTTCTCTTCCTTAGGCTTAGTAAACAATAAGGCTTTCCTTCCCGCACCTTTCTCTCCTGACTGTTCTGGATAATATTTGATACTTTCTCTTTCAGCCTCCACTACTTCTGCATCTTCATAGGTTTCCGTCAAAGTAGGCTTGGCCCTACCTTTGGAAAACATGGCCAAATCAGGGCCTAAAGCTGAAGTATAATACTCAATCAGTACCTTGTCCGAAGCTTTATCAGCTTCAGAATTTTTTTTGAGATATGCTGCAAACCTTTGCGTGAAACTTTGCACCTTTTCCTTTCTCTCTTTTTTCAAGGCACATAGTCCTTTCATGAGGGCTGCATGAGTCTTTTGAATCGCATACTTACTTCTGAAAATTCTCTCGAAGGTATCCCAATCAAGGATAGAGTTAGTAGGCAACCCAAAATACCATGATGTTGCAGTTCCTTTAAGGGTATGCGGAAATAGTCTGCAAACTACATCCTCATACTCCCCAGCCCTCAACCCTTCTATTGCTAAGTAAAAAATTTGCAGGTGATCATCTACTAGTATCTTCTCATTTGGGTCGAATTTGGGCAGCATCTTTTCAAAGGATTGAGGTAAATCATGTAGCGGAGGCGTTAGATTTAAAGGTGATCTGGATCTCTAGGCAGGTGGTGGATTTGGTGGTTTGGGTGGTGGATTAGCATTTACTCCTACCATGAGTCTGGGTGGAGAGTGAGGAGGTGAGCCAATAGGAGAGTGAGCAGGAGAACTATGAGGGGTATCTGGGCCTTCTTGATCCAGAGGTAGTACAACTTCCTATAAGGTTGTTTCTACAAGTTCTTCCCAGTCTCCAACCAGCACTGAGTCTTCTACTATAAGACGATCTTTCTTTTTATATTCACTTCTGGGCAATTCAGGGATAATTGGAAATCCTCCAATCTTCTTTACATATGCCTTGGTGTGTCTTCTCAGGTCATTAACAACTTCTTTGCCAACAGAATATAGATTTTCTCTATTCCTTTCTTTCGGAATTGGATTATGAAGTCCACTGCTTTCAGAACTATTACCGGTGGAATAATCTCGGGAAAACGGGTTTCCTCGGCCAGCCATACACTGGCGGCCCTCCTTCTAGCGCCAAAACTGTTGAGGCCTGGAAATTCACAGGCAACAACAGTAAGGGATTCTCCCCATTCAACGTTCCCAACTAGCCCGTGACTGTTTGGTATGGGGAATCCGTCCGGTTTGTGGTCCGACTACCATAGCTCAAAGTAACAAAAACAAAGGTTTTACCGGTTGCGGCCCAGTCCACCATGTATTTTTTGTATTTTTTGACTTACGTATGATATGAAAGTGCCTAATTAACCATGCACGGTGATAAAGATGCAAAGAGTAGTCACAATGTGATGCGCAGGTTCTTACCTCTCGTCTTAGAACTCACAAGCATCCAAATCATGCAAGAAAATAAATACTAACTAAACTATCTCTAGAGAGCTGGGTATTCATTCATGAGTAATGCACCCCTGTTCATGTGTTATGGCAAATCATAGATAGCTGTTGTTATAACCAAACATATAAACATGAATAAAAGTATATATGATAAGATAGCTCATCAACAGTTAAAATTTTCATTACTCGTAGTGGAAAAGACATCATAAAAGGTACTGAAGAACATTCAGACAAGAACATAGGTTCAAGAAATTAGAACACTCTTACAGCTAATGAGGCACAGTTGAAAACGAAATAGTTCACATTCAACATCGCTCATTTAATCACATTGACATATTCCACATAGTACTTCATCCAACAGGCAAAATTTGCAGTCTCTGGTTGTAAAAGGAAATAGTTCCTCTTACAAGAATTAAGTTACAAGTTTTTCCAGGGAAAAATCCCCTTCTAAGTTCTACTTTCAAATATTTAAACTACCACCGCCGACCGCTTGGGCTGCCCCCCCCCCCAAACGTATGACCTTCCGGTTCTTCAAAACACTTCATCTTCCCATTTTATTTTCTGTGCGCCTTCATGATCTGATGAGTAACTGACAGATCTTTTCGGGTTCGTGCCTTTGTCGCCATTCACTTTGTCTTTTCCTTCGTTTGTCCTGCTTGCGATCCTGAGGTTTCGGCTCTGCTTTTATCAAATTACCCCTCTCCCTTCGCACCGCAGTAGTTTGACCATTCTCTGAAAATCACCTGCAATTAAACGATGTGCATCATTGACCGGGATTACATTCTAAACAAACGTCATATTCAACCAACTAATGGCTAATCCACAAGAAATGGCTCGGTGCGCCACTGTCTCGTCCACCTACGGGCTCGGGAGAAAACATCAACGCCGGGAGACGGAAAAGTTAAGAGCTGAGCTGCGGGTAGGAAAAGGGAAAACTCTCCATCGGAAGTCGGAAGGTATTTACATCAGAAGCTTAATCACTTTCCCAACCGCAACGGCGGAAAAGGAAAGGTTAAGGATACGCGACCCGCGGGCGGGAAAACTCTCCATCGAAAGTCGGAAGGCTTTACACTTCGGAGGCTTAACTACTTTGGGAGTCGCAACGGTGGAAGAAGAAAGGTTATAGCCACGCGACGCATGTCGGAGGGCGAAGTTCTTTAGTCGGAAGTCGGAAGACATCACATCGGAAGCCAAATGACTTTCCCAGCCGCAACGGCGGAAGAAGAAAGGCTAAAGACACGCGACTAAAGGGTTAACACACATCAGCAGTCGGAGCGCTTTATACTTCGGGTGCTCAGCCGCTTTGGGAGCCGCAACGACAGAAGAGGAAACGACTACGGCTTCCGATTAAACAAAAAATGACGCCCGATCAATAGAAAAGATAAGTGTTCGGAGAGTTTTAAAATTCAACAATGGTCAAAACACATTTCACCTCCGAAACAGCGGCCTTTCAAAAAACCATCAGCAAAACCAAACTCACAATCGGCGACCCAAACAACTTCAAACACACACAATCTCCGAAAACAGGCCGAGAGTCAATCTTTTAAAATCATCCAACACTAAAGCACGACCAAAAGGTTCAAGGATCCAATGATTAAAAACAACGCTAAATCATGAGGAGGGGCCCAAAATTTAAGAAATTTGGGGAGAACAGTTGCAGTTGCAACATGTTCTTAACACTTATGGATTCACATGCTTATATACATCAAACATTTTTAATTAGAACAAGGTTTTCATATCATTGCAACCTTCAAGATGCAATTTTGGATTTAATTCTCTTGACTTTGAAATTTTCCATCACGTTTCTTATGCTGACAACATAGGAGATTTTCCCACTCCTCTTTATCTTGTAAAAACCAACAACAATCAGATTTCAATTGATGTTTACATGTATAATCAATCAACCAAGGATTCATTAATCCAACATAATATAAATCATATCATCGCATTTAGGAAATGACCCACTATAGCATTCCTTACTCAAAATATTTTCATGCATTTCAAGCTCATTCATCTTATGCATACATATGACTTCTACTGTCATCTTCATCTCCTCTTATAGAGATTTAGTGATTTTAGTTTATATTACAACTCAAAACAAAATAACACAACAAAGTTCAGTTGTACATGTATTCAAAGAACTTTTGTTTATGACAAAGTAGGCATAAGTAAATATATAATGGTAAGAATCCCCCCTTTTTATCAGACCACACTAGAGATTCACTATGCCCTTGGATTTTATTTGCTCCTTGGTCTATTTCCATTTTCTTTGTCCTTGGGGAAAACATATTCTCCAATGCAATCAACCCAAGGACATCCATTTTTGGCTAATAGAAACACCACAATTCACCACACCATCCATCTTTTATTTTTATTGTTATTATTTTATCATTAGGTTCATTTGTTAGATTGGGCGCCTTCCTCCCCCTCTGACTTTTTTTACTAAGTGAGGTTCAATTTTTATTAATGCAATATTTTGTTACCTTATAAATATTTACTTTATTCCAATCCTCACTACTTCACCATCTTGAAAATGTTTCCTACTACCTTGGAGGAAACATGTATTTAATACAAATGCTCATCTATTCCTAATTAAGAGGAGGCAAATTCTCAACGCTGCAAACTGTGAAAGGAAACACATCCTTGGCTTGCATAGTTTTCAATTAGAGGAAACACATCCTCAATGCAAACTTCCAAATGAAACCAATCCTTGTCTTGCATGGTCTTCAACTCCTTTAGCTATGATCTTTTTCTTCACTTCTCTTCTTCCATATACAAGCACCACTTGCATATTTTAATACCTATCCACACATAATGGCTAGCCATGTTTATCAATATCATGATATAATTCACATACAATTATCCTAATGTATTATCATGAACTAGAAACATACTAATAAATAAAAGGTATTTCCTTGACATTGAAACACCAAGAATGCATCTATTCCCTTGGAGTGTAATCAATGTTAGCAACCACAACACAACACAACACCAAGAATGTGCCCACTCTTTTCGTGTGTGTTATTTGGGCTGAAATTGCAGCTTGAGCATCTTTCCATAAATAAAACCATTTGTTGGATATATTGCTTATAAAAAAAATTCTATAATAAACCGAGGTTAGGGTGAATACTACTCCCTTCTTCCTCAAGGATTTAAGCGAAATATTTCTTCCACATTCTTCAATCTAGCATGATGAATAATATCTTGTCTGACCACAAATATTTTCTAATTCTCTGCATTCAAACTTTTAGTTATGTATCTTTCAACCTCTTCATCACTTGCATACATTCACAATAGTTACATGCCAATAATATTCCATAATATAACTTCATTAAACATCAACAAAAAGTTATGAGCAGCTAACTCTTGACCATATAACTGTGGTTAGCAATTTTCAACCAATTAAAAGTTTATCTCAGTTCACTTCACATTTTTTTAACTTTCATAATTTAACCCTAGTAAGGTGATACTAACAAATCATCTTTCAATTCACACCACACAGTGAACAAAATTCAACATTCCAATTCAAAATACAGGAATGCAATGCTTAAAAAATGAAATTATTTTAACCCAAAAAAACACTACATGCACTTCATACATTCCCAGAGGTCGAGGGTTGAACCTTAGCTTTGATACCACACTGTAATGCACCCCAACGCTACATAGCCACACGAACAACCATCAGTGGACAAAAGTATACACAGAGTTTTGTACGAGATCCAAAATTTCTTAAAACTTTTAATCAAAATAAGTTAAACAATCAATCATGAGTCATAATAGGATCAACTGCAAAAGAGTAGAATTAAGAACAACTTATACAAGCTTAAACATACCTTAAACACAGATTAAAAACTCATTAATCAACAACTAATAATGTTAAACAATACCTTATCAATATCTGATGACCAGGATTCACTCCAACGAATAGATATGACGACCTAAAACTGCTTATGATCCTCCCCTGTTGATCCTGAACTGTGTTGATCCCAACTTTTCCATGTCGATACCGACCTTACCGACATCAAAATTTAGGAGTTAGCACAAAAGAACCATCAACACAACTTTCCCTCTTGATTACCAACTTCTGATGTCAGGAGTTGACAATTGGCACACCAGAATAGGCAAACCACAACCACTCCTCCTGAATTCCAGCTTCTACGTCGGTAGTCAGGAGTCTTAACTCCCAACAACTAAAAACATTCATCGCCCCCCTCCCCCGAATTCTGAATTCCAACATCGACAGTTGAGACTTAACACTAATATACAAATACTTCAAAAGGATTCTCACGACTTCTGATTCCCGACATTGGCATGTCGAAAGCCGGGAGTCGGCATGAACTTGACAAACATAACAAAAACCAACCTTGACTTCTGATTTTCGACATCGGCTCATCAAAAGTTAGAAGTCGAAAACACCATAACCAATGGTTACGATCGCATCATAATAGTGATCGGTGGTCACGATCATGCCGATCTTCTAAAGAAACACTTAGCCATTTTTCAACAAAACGACAAAGGAAATAAAATAAAAGAACTTAATAGAATTTCTGCCACGACTTGGCACTAAATCCTTACTCACAAACACATGTCAAACTACCTCGATTGACACAAAAACATAAATGTAAACCGGGAAGCTTCAAGGTAAAATCTCGATGTGACCTAAACAACCAAAACTAGATCATCAAAAGACTAGCTCCACAGGTTTTACAGTCTTCCAACCAGCAAACAAGCTTCATACAAAACAATGAATTCACTTGCAAGTCTGAAATCAACCAAGGAAATATTAACAAGACTTAAAAGATTTATTATCCATTCTCTTTATTCCATACAAAAGAGTTATCAAATCATTTTTACATCAATATTCCCCATACAACAAGGAACAAACCAAAGGATTTACTTGTTCTTTACTCAATTTAGCCTCATGAATTGGAACATTTTACCCAAAGTCTTTCTTTAAACTTCTTCAACATTTAAATCCAAACAGAGTACAAGCTAACATGCATGAACAACAAGACAAGCAACATCCCTAAAAATCCTTAACATTTCCTATAACAGTTTCATAATTTCAATCAGGGAATAACTATAAATCATTCCATCAATTCATAAACAGAGATTTCCAAACTAGGTACTTAAAGGTTATGCAAATCTTAACCAAGAATTAAGCACTGTGCCCCTTTACCATTTAGCTTAACACAAATGGGTGAACAGTGGCATAATTTAGCCGTCCATCCCAAAAATAACAAATCTTAAGAGAACAATAGCTTACAACGAAGCATTACTTAATCCATGACATAATTATTCCTTTAACCTAGAATTTATCTATGTAAAGCTATAGTTTTATCCATTGGATTTGTTTCAATTAGCAACCCAAGCATGCACATTTTACATCTTCACACAATGGCTATATAATCATTTTACTATCATAACATATCAGTGATCCATCCAATTACAGGCATTCAGCATAAATAGCATGCACCATTAAATCAATTGTCAAACAAGATATATATAATTGTAATAATCATTCACACATAGTTCCAAACACTTATCTGAATTCATGAACAACTACCAATTGGCTTTGTGGCTTCCACGCTCCACCCAATTGTAGGTCTCTGCTTTGCCTATATTATTTCAGCACTTAGAGACCACCCTTGAGCTGGGACTTCCGAATTCACCAGAAGACTCTTCCCTTAACCCAGGCTTCACTCCATAATAGGAAATCTCATTTGGAATTCCTCACAAGTCAAAGGAACATTACACAAAGTTACAAGCATCTGAGATACTTAGGCTACAACCATTTCCATGCCAAATCGTACATTTTCCATGTTGGCTTCTTTCCATTTTCACCATAGTGAAAACCATCACTACTTTTCAGTGCCAAAAATTCCACCAAGGTAATCCATGTACAATTTACCATCTCCTTGACCCCAATTCAATAGTCAATTATAGTTCAACAAAGATGGTTCTAGGAAAAGGGTTTAGGTTAACACAGAGGAAATATGGTTCAAGGATCTTAAGTTCATCTTAATACAAGCTTCACCACCCCGTGGCCTCTCTGGTTTTGGCCTCATGTTGTAACTTACCAAATAGAATAATATGTAAATAAAATAATAAATTAGATTAACTAATTAATTAATTAATATTATATATGTTAAATGCAACAACGACATGAGAAGAGATGTAAGTCTTCATTGTTATGTACTATATATGCCGAAAGACTATGTATTCATATCATCATCAATTATATATAAAAATGCATTATACAACATGTAATAATTATATCCTTACAAGTGGTATCAAAGCGGTTTTACAGTGACATGTGGTCAAATATTTTTTTCCAGTGGAAAGAGGAAAAAAAACAAAAAAAAGTGTAAAACAGCACATCTTTTTAAAGAAAACCATATATGGTTTAGAAAAGTAAAAAGTAAAGAAAAATAAAGTTAAAAAAAATAACAATAAAGAAGAAACTATTAACGAAATAAAAAAGAAAAAAATATATATATAATTTTTATTTTGACAGTAACAGTTATGATATATTAAAAGGGTGGTATAACCAGAAACATATCCAGAATACAAAGACGCCCTTGTGGAAGAGGCAAAGAGAGTCCAGCTACTGCTAGCTTTTAATAAGTATTGGTAGAGACGGTCCAAACAAAAATATAACCAGTAAACCAAGAGTGAAACTTTTACAATGTACTACATTACCCTATTCACAAGAAGACCATTAAACCTTAAAGCAATAATTCAAAGCACAGACAGCAAAATTCAAAACTGCTTTCCACAAACGAGACTTTAGTTATTTTCCTCTTCGAGGCGAGACGGGGAACCAAGACAATTTGTAGCTTCCATATTTAACACTTTCATTTCGAGCTTCTCCATCTTTATCTCCAGTTCGGCCATTAATCCCAGAACAACATTTTTGGAACACTTGACTACCCATTTAAACTCCTTTCTCAAAAACACCAAGTCCCTATCAAGATTCTCCAGACCCCTTCCTTCCTCGGTGTCAATGTTATCAACCGTCTGGTTCAGATTCTTAATTTCTTTTTTGAGGTCCCGGATACCAGACTCCACAAACAGAGTTGGCGGGGATGAGCATGTGGATTCCAAATACGCTGCTATCTCGCAGAACACTTGAGCTCTCAGTACCTCTTCAAGATCGCCTATGCTGCAGACCAACCTCAGCACCTCCTCGATAACGCCTCTACTGCAGACCAACCATAGAATACATCCTCTGCCCTTCTCCAAACTATTCCTTTTATCCTTTCCACCCAAAAGCATGAGATCCTTGCCACCTAAAACCATCATTCGAGCCATAATTTCCTGCATCACCTCAACGAATTCGCATGGCGTCAACAGGACATGAAACCTTACGCAGGAAGGGAACATAACTCCCAAAGTACCAGCATTTAAAACCCACTTCTTGCTCCAGTGAGTGCACATGCGTTGAGTTAAATCAACAAATGTCACTAAGTGGCAGGGGCACACGTCAGCTGACGAGGGTGGCATGTGCCAAAAGCCACAAGCCCCTAAGGCCTTTAGCCCCAGGATCCAAACCATGGTCCTATGGCGGGGGACAATTGGATCTAATCCCATTAATCAAAAGTGAGCCAAAATTAAGGGCGGTTCCAGTATTTGCAGCCTAATCTGCTTCAGAGTTATGTTTCTGAAGGACATGGAATAACCCATTTTTGCGGAAAGAGTGGGTTAGGACCTGAATTTTTTTTATTAGCTATCGAAGGTGCATCTGGTTTGGGAGAGAGTTCTCAGCTAGCGCTTGGATTACAATTCTAGAGTCTCCCAGCACAATGAGATCAGTAATTCTTCGATTTTTTGCAATCGAGAGTCCTTGCCATAAGGAAAACGCCTCTGCCATATTGTTTGTTACAGTTCCAAGCCCCCGTGAGAATTTGGTTTCCATCTATCCATCCGGGGTGAAGAAAACCTTGCCCCCCACCCTGCCGTCCTATATATATATATATATATATATATTATAAATAATAGTATTATTATTATTGTTACTTTAAATAATAATAATAATTATTATTATTATTATTATATAAATAAATAAAGAACTATATATATAATTATATATAGTTAGCAACAATAATTATTATTATTTTTCCAAAATAAAAATAAAGGAAAAAAAAATCAAAATCTTCTTGAAGATTTTCACAAACTGGAATCAATATGTTTCCAACAGTCAATGAAATCATGTATGGCCAGAAGCCAAGAAGGATTATTGAATCTGAACTTGAAGAAATCGAAAAAGAGATGCCTTAAGGAAGAGGAAACATACACAAAATTGAAAATGATCGTATTGGAAATAAAAGAAGAAACAACGAGGAAAAATGGAAAGCAAAAAAGTGTAGCAAGATGAGACCCTGAAGAAGTTATTGCTCAAACCGAGCCAATGTTGAAAGAAAATGATGAAGAATCCTTATATGAAGAAGAAGCGGCTATGACATCTCACTTCTCAAGCGAGGGAAAACATGAAATTGTTATGGCACCTATGATAGCAGAAGCAGTTACGCCCCCAAAAATTCTAAATAAGGAAGAGTTGGAAACTGATTTTGCACCCAAGATAGAAGAAGATGAAATCAAGGAAGAACTTGTAGCAAGATCTGACCCCGATTGAATTTATTGCTCAAACCAAGCCAATGTTGAGAGAAAATGATGAAGAATCCTATGAAGAAGAAGCGGCTACAACATCTCACTTCTCAAGCAAGGGAAAACATGAAATTGTTATGGCACCTACGATAGCAGAAGCAGTTACGCCCCCAAAAATTCTAAATAAGGAAGAGTTGGAAACTGATTTTGCGCCCATGATAGAAGAAGATGAAATCAAGGAAGAACTTGTAGCAAGACCTGAGCCCGAAGAATTTATTGCTCAAACCAAGCCAATGATGAGAGCAAATGATGAAGAAACCTATGAAGAAGAAGCGGCTACAACATCTCACTTCTCAAGCGAGGGAAAGAAGGAAACTGTTATGGCACCTACGATAGTAGAAGTCGTTACGATCTCCAAATTTTTAAGTGAGGGAAAGCTGGAAACTACATTTGCACACACAACAGAAGAAGAAACTGTGAATCCAAAGTTCCTAAGTACGGAGGAACAAAGTATGATGACAACTCCTAAATATTCTGGTAGCAAAGAGTTTGAAGTTGTTACTTCAACCAGAAAGGAAGGGAGGCCACGACATCCTCCTCCTTATATTCCTCCTCACAAAAGATTCAAGCCACTAGACTCTAAGAGGGATAACAAAAGACACCCAAACTATAAACCTCAAAATATGATACTCAATAAAAAAATATGTACATCTATGATAATTTCATTGCAGCTTCTTGCAAGGTAGGTAAGTAAGACACATTAATATGCTAGCAAAAAAATCTATACAATTATCTAGCAGAATTCCAGAACAAGGACTTGTTAAATAATACGATAAAAAGGACGATGAAATAGAAGAGGTAGAAGACAAGAATATGAAAGATCAAGATGATATTGACAACCACAATGTCAATATCAATTGTAATGAAAACGACGATGACATAGATTGAATAATAAAACAAAAAATACAGTTAAAAATTAAATCATTGTTAACAACAATTATAAAAAAATTGAAGCCGTAGAAGAATACAATGATGAAAATAAAAGCATCTAGGATTACCTTAATCAGGATAACATAGAAGAACGAAACCTAGAAGATGTTGTGGCAAATGAAAAGATGAACATTCCACCAGTGGTCATAACTCAAGATGTTCTAGAATCTCAACATCAAAAGGTTCCTCAGGAACAACTAAAGCCAAACTCGTCAGACAAGGAAGTAAGTACATTTTTAGTAGTTGCCACTACAGATAAGAAAACCATATCAAAGCATGCATAAATATCAAAAATATACATCAAATTAGAAGATCAAAAGAACACCATCAAATTATAAGCTCAAGAATTACATGTTGTATAATGTAATTTAGAACACCTAATCCTCCACTAAACACACTTAGCAAATAAAACACGATTAAGGTTTAAAATAGGGTTTAGTATTTTAAACTTAGGGAAAAGGCCTTTTATTTGTAAATAGGTAATTGTAGGGTGAAAACATGACCCACTAGGCCATCTACAAACCCCCTTACCACTCCCCTAGTGAATTCACCCATCCCCTATCTGTACATCATGCTGCCACCACCAAAGCAAGTTTTATATTTTTATTAATAAAAGAATAAGCATAATGAATTCCATCCCTTTAGGCACTCATAGTCATTTAATTACATTTTACATATAATCAACTCATGGTTTCACACTAGGGGTGTTACAAATAATAACTACCACATGTGTACTCTTTCTCCCTTTGGCTCATTATTTTGCTAAGCGGAAAGGATCGTGATGGGACACATTGAAGAAATTGCACCAATGGCGAAAGGAAGATTCACCGGATTGGGTCGTCTTAGGTTGTGTCAAAAGGTGAGGAGATTGAGAAAAAGTTGGTTGAGACTCAGATGTAATCCCATGCTCAAATGAAATCATTCAATTATGAATATCCTGCATCATTTGGATCTTGGTGGAGATATTGGTTTTAGAGCTAGATTTGTCCAACGGTAACCATGTCCTCTGGTTATGTTCTTTGAATTCAATACAAGTCTATAGGCAAGAACCAAGGAAATTCACGTTCCTCTCTTCTAATTGGTGTCCATAAGGAGGATGAAGAGTATTATAACATTGGAGTAGGGAAGCTTGCTAGGAAGGTCAGATAACTTCAATAATGTTATTATAAATCTTCATAAACCTGAGGTTGAAGGATTTGACAATCTCATTTTCTTTGAATGATAAGCAATTCAAACTCCTTGGTTATTCAATTGGGTTCTCGATTCTCCCAAACATGGATTTAAACTAGTGCATGAGCTCAATACAAGTGGTAAATATCTTATCATGTAAGTTAAGAGATTCAGTGGTAAAGCTCCCTTTTATCGAATTAACGAATAGGCACATACATGTATCATTGTTGTGTGCGTCAATGTTTTCACAAGCATTGGAAAAGATGTAGAGATGTCCATTAAAAGAACATAGGATTATTGGCTTTTGAATTTTGGCGAGGGATCGATAGATGGGGTGACGCTACGCACCATGGTGGGGTAGCATCAGCATAGAATTCATATTGGAAGATACCCAACTTTTGAGAACCTTTTAAGGATTATTGGGAGCCACGAGCAAATCGTAATGGCTAAATATGCTTCATATCATTGTGCAATGGCGCTAGTACCGGAACTAGTACTAGTAGAAGAGGTCATGGTGATGAGAGGCAAGGATGAATAAAGGCTAGGGACTTAGATATATGACTAATTTATATGATCCTTAATATGCTCAATGTATTTTCTCCTATTCTGGATAGTTTTATTAATCAATTACAATTCAAGAGACTCACCTCGGATTCTATGGGATTTTCTAGATGATAAGGACATGTACCAAAGTATTGAGAAAGGGATGACTCAAAATATTTTCCAAGTGTGGTCACCATTATGTTGTTGCTCAATATGACTCATTACAAAACAATGAAAAACAACCAAACCTTGGTGGTATAGCAAAGGGAAAGATGGAAATTTAATTTTTAGAACCCTTGATTATTAATCACCTGCAAAGGTTAGTAAAAAAACATATATATAATAATAAATTGCATGAAACTATTAAAAAAAATAGATGAAACTAAGTTAGAATGCATGTAAAAACAAGTGGAATAAGCAACAAAGTTGCTTAGTACCTGCCTCCTAAGAAGAGATTGAAAATATATAGCAATAGGATAATTTTGCTATAAAAATATA